>JAQFVV010006769.1:214848-366633 GCA_028023455.1 Epiperipatus broadwayi
AAGATATGAATACACACCGATTTTTTTTTTTTAAATATTCTATTAATCTATTATATGATTCGATTTGTCCTGTATTATGTTTGTTTTGCGAATAACAAGTTGAAACAAAAGAAAAATTTAAATACTTGCATCGGAGAGCTTAAGGTTTGCTTCTTACCTCCTATTATTATTATTATTATTATTATTATTATTATTATGATGATGATGATGATGATGATGATGATGATGATGATGATGATGATGATGATGATGATGTTTCAAAAAGGCATTTTACTAGGCAACAAAGAGTTACATGGCTTTTGGTTTGTTTACATTTGCAGTTGTTGCGTTTACATTAATAGTTTGATGTACATGCAAATTAAAAGGTCAAGAGAGAAGAGGAGTTGGTTACAACTTTTAAAGGGTTAAAAGGTTATGACCTTATCACACTTAATGTATTACTATATTTGTTTAAGTTTATCCGTTGTCTTTGTGAATTCAATTTACAGCAGAAAAAAAAATTAATTTTAGTAATTATTGCATATTGATTACATATGTATGCAATACATATAATTTTGATTTTCTGGTTCAAGTCCATGTTGTGTCATTATCCAGGTTATGTTTTCTTTTGATGTTCTGTCTGTCCATGAAGATATTATTTTTTGTCTTTGGTGTTTTGTCAGTCTTTGTTTGTTGATTCCAGGGGGAAATGTTTAATTAGCCTTTTTTGTTTCCTTGGTTCTAATTTCATTCAATTAGTGGGTTTTTCATTCTGGAATTGCCTTTTCTTTATTGTATATACTATTTGTTTTGTCTGGTTTTTTGCCTTTTTATCTATAGTGCTGATTGGTGTCTTAGCAGTGACCACATGCCTCCATATATGTGTGGATTTGCTATGGTATTATCCCTATTTCTTAGCTGGGTTAATTTGTTATAGAAGGTGGATGTATGGCATCTTATGTTGCCACCCATTATAGATGTACATCATGTGCACCAAAATACATATAGCATAAATGTTGCTGTCCTTATTCTTGGTATTGATTTCCCTTGATATGCATTATTTTTTTTTTTTTAATTGTGGTATTTGACTGTTGGTATGTACTAACACATTAGGTTTCCTATTTCTTCTAAGGCTACACATTGGTACATTAGTTGTTGTAAGGTTTTCTTCTGCATGGTGGCAGAGCCCAGGGGTCGATTCTAATATACATTCTTTTATGGTAGAGGAAATAAGTTGTTGGCATCTAGTATAGATTGATTTTCAGGATGAAGTCAAAAAACTTATACTCCAGTGACCATTTTTTGGATCATGTATCAGTTTGCTATTGTTTATTTTTAACATTGGGAGGGGGGGTCATTATTGTTCTGCTTTTGGTGAATGAGAGTGTAAACTTCCCAATAGATGTATTTGTGTATTGTTTGGGTTATTGTTTTATATTGGTAAATGATTGATGAGATATATAATTTTTGTTGATGTGGCTTGTCTGTTGGCATGATTTGAATTAGGCATTTTAGTTTCAGGAATTGCTTTAATGTGGTAACTACCTGATTCCTTAGTTTTTGTATGCAAAAGGTGTCTTTATCATGTAGTCCCAGAGATTCACAAGGGGTTTGCCAAGCTACTTGTTTGATATTGCAACTGTTTTTTTTTTTTTTGGACCATAAGAGTTGATTGCAGATGGATTTGATTTTTGATTTAAAAGCTTTGGAAAATGATATGATGGGTAGATAATATAATATTTGTTATGATGAGTTTGTTTATTAGTTGCACTTTTGAGTATATCGACGGGTAGGTTTTTGACAAGAAGCTGGTGATTCATTGAGCTTCATCTTTCAGCCTGTTCTATATGTGACATCTCATACCTGTTACCCTCAGATGAAAAGTGAATCCCAAGAAGGCTCTCAGTTTAGCTTGGTATATGTGCATGCATGGTTTACCAGTAGTAGTGACCAGCATTTATTTGTATATTCTTGCAATATTTTCTGCTTGTAAAACTGTCAGTTTGGTGATATTGACCTACCTATTTATGATATCTTGTTGGCTATAAAACAGCTGAAAAATAAAAAAAATGGACATGATATGTTACTTATTTTTATCTATAAAGAATGTAATGAACTCCTAACTTCAATGCTTAGTTACATCTTTAATATCTCTGCATCATGGTAATTTTCCTGATTAGTGGAAAGTTGATTAGTGGAAAGTTGCAAAAGTTATACCAATATCAAAATCAAATGATATTAATAATTATAGATTATTGTTTTGTTATATATAGCTAAGAAATCTTTGAAAAATGTATCTATAATAAAATAACATATAAAGTATCTGGATCATTACCTAAAACACATGGTTTCATTCCAGCAGATCTTTTGACACCAATTTGATACATATTCAAGATGCTATTACAAATTTTGTTGACAACAGACTGCAACTAAATGTTATTTATTTCAACCTAAAAAAACATTTGACAGAGTTGATCACTCCATGTTGATTTCTGAATTATATATTATTGGTTTTACTTCTGCAGTGGTTTGTATGCTTTATGTCAAATGACCTTAATTTTATGTTTTATAGGTTAACAAAATCATATACATATTTCAATATTGCCAGAATTCTCCAAGTATTTTATACTTGGACTGCTATTGTTTTAAATTTATTACTTGGATATAGAACATTGTACAGTTGGTACTAATATTTTTTGTTTGTGGATTTGACAATCATCAAATTTTACTGCTTGATTTCAAAAGATCTTAACATTAATAGCTAGGAAACATTATGAAAATGTTTAGTTACATATCCTCAAAAAGTATTCCAAAAGAAGAATATCATAAAGATTTATATATTGTTTTTAAAAAATAATGAAAATCTTTAATAACAATATCTAGCATATTTTGAAAAAACTACAAAATAGTAAGTTTGATTCTCAGAAACTAAATTGTTTTAAAAAAAAATATGTGTGTATACTTGTTTCATATAGTGATTTTATCAATTTTAAATTATGGCTCTGCAATTTGGAATTATTGTAAATTAAATCAAAGATTAGAATTGGTAAAAGTTTTTTTATATTTTCAAGATATATTAACTGTAAAATGATATATGGTATTGGTGCACTGTATAATGATATGATATCCTTAAAGAAACATCAGGTGAGATAGAAGTGAGGAACAATAAATTTGTGCAGCATTCCAATTTTTAACAGTGAACTAAAAAATCCATTAGTGCTGTTAATATTTTTTAACCAAATAATGGAAAATTTAGAACTACCATACAAAAAACTACAAATATTTCATGAATTATATTGGTTTTATATTTTTGTTGGGATGTAAACTTTTTTAAATCTATTAAATGAATTAAATATTTAAATACAAGTATATTATTTATATTGAACTTAAATGTAATTGGAAGAAATTTGAACAGACCTTCAAGCTTTTACAGTTATCCATTCTCTCTTATACAACTAGCACACATGATCACATACATGTGAAAAACATAAATGATCTCCAATATACATATTTTATATTGAACCAGCATTCATCATTTGGTCCAGATCAACATCTCCCACACATTATTAAGATCAAATCTTTAAACTTTAATGGATCGGCTTCAATCTTCCACTCTTCAGTTCTTCAACCATTCATATCATTGAAAATCTGATGTTGGAATGTGTATTGGAGATCATTTATCTTTTTCCCATGTATCTGATCAAGGGTATTGATTGTATAAGATGGAATAAATAGATGTAGGGAGCTTGAAATTCTGAGTTCAAATCCCTCCTAATTACATTAATTTCAGTATGGATAATATACTTATAAATATTACATATTCAGCCTGTATTCTGCCTATCCCTCTTCTGTATATTTAAATGGACATATTAAGATCCTATATATGATGAGTCAGAATGACTTGGGGTTAACATAAGTATGACAATAAGATTTACATCAACAAGGGCTTTGAGCATTTCATCATCATATTTTTAATGACGTGAATAGCTGAAGAGTTGGAGAGTGGAGAAGATTGAAGCCTGTCCTTAAAGTTTGTAGATTTTCTACCTTAATATAAATTGAGCACTGGTTATGTAAGTGTGTAGGAGATGATAATCTGAACCAACTGATGAGTGTTGGTTCAGCATGAAATAGCTCATTTATCTTTTTCATGTGTATATGATCGTGTGTAACAGTTAAATTGATAGCTGTTGGGAGCTTGAAAGTTTGAGTTCAAATCCTTTCTAATTAAATTATTATTATTATTATTGATATATTTACAAAAAATATATTCTTTTTTTTTTCTTTTTTGAAAAGGAGAGTATCCCATCATGAAGCCAGGAACAAAATTTTCATGGATTAGCAGTACAACTTTCAATACAACATATGGTAATATGAGGGGCTACTTCACAATGAGAAATATAAAAACAGGTTAAAACATTTTTATATTTTTTATTACTTTTTTAAAAAATTTAAACAGAAAAAAACAAGCAAGTTAGATAGACTTTAGATTTAGCTAAGTACCATGAGAAACATCTCAACGGTTTCATTATGCTTCAATTTTCCATGAAGTACATATCTACTGAGTCTCAAATAATACCAAATGCAAGATTTTACTCAAGATTGCTTCAACTTTCTATTAACATCGTGACTTTTTCTTGTTAATATGCCATTTAGAAATCATTCTGGATGTTTTTTTTGTCACTAATATCTATTAGACAATGATTGTGCAACCCTACAATAGATGGCTCTGGAATAGATTATTGTTTCTAGTAAAGGGCTAGATGAATTAGATTAATTCAGTTTACATTATTATACTATAAAAGCTCAAGTGGTAAGAAAAATTATTTATATTCAAACTTCTAGCATCTCAAATGATGAAGTAATAGAGTTTGATGATATTCAAATATTTTTTTCAGCAATAATTCAACAAAAAAAAATTGAATTTAATATACTAATGAATTCTATAGATTTATTAGATTAAAAAAATCATGATGAAGAAATCCAAAAGAAGATATATTAAGTTTATTTTGCTGTTTTTAAAGTTCTCACGATATAACTGCACACAGCTTTAATACCAGTAAGATCTCAGCTGCATTTTGACATCATGCATACAGATTTGATCAGCTGTAGTAAACTGATATCAGCATTTGGATAGTTGAAATAGATTTTCAGAATTTAAAAATAATCGTTAAAACTTGTGGTTTGAGTAGAGAGTAGGAAGCTATAAATTTAAAAAAAAGAAAGAAGGGGGAGGGGAGGGTGTTAAAAAATCAAAAATTATTTTGGATAGTTATTAAAATTATAAGGAAAATAATGTGAAAAAAAAAAGTAAATAATAAATAAAATTTGATTTCTTAAATGGCAGAAATATTGATATACTTAAGATGCATATTATTCATTCATTTAAATGGAATAATTTGAATCAAAAAAAAAAAAAGAAGACCAAAATTTAAACATATGAAAATATTACATTTTGGCCTTAGAAGGGGGGCGATAAAATTAGGTTTACTAAAATAATTTTAAAAATTGTTTTGTTTTTTTTTTTAAAAAAAAAAAAAATGATGAAAACGTGACTATCAAAATCATGAATCTCTGAGTCATTACGCTCAGTGGAACCTGTTAGCTATCCTATTTCTATCTTTACTATTTTCTAATCCAAATATTTTATAATCTGACTTATTTCCATAACATTGTTTTCATTTATTATGTGATTTTTGTTTTAACATCATTTTTATTATTATCTAATTCAGCGCGAAGATTAAATATCTCTTTGTATTTCTACATTCTTATTATATAGTTTGCAAAACAAATCTCCATAAGATAAATAAATATATACTTTTTGTTGCTAGGTCTATTTAAGCTTTGAAGAGTAAAACTATTTTCTTATTACTATCATAAAGTGTTTAATAACAACTTGCTTATTTCTATATATTTTTATCCGTTTTTAATGTTCTATAATCCCTATTGACTCCTAAATTTCATTCCTCTTTGTCAGTTTATAAATTGTTCTGCATTTTTTTTTCTATTTTTTCTATCTAGGCTAATTTATTGCTTAATATCCAATATTGTATTCTATTATATTCCCTCAATGCATTTTTTTGTTTTCATTATATTTGTTTTCAGTTTCCATTTCCTATATTTTTTATTTAGAACTATGTAAGTCAAATCTTTATGATGCTGATTCAAACTTATAAAATATCTTACTATTATTTAGAGAAATTCCCTTTTTCTCATGTTTCCTGTTAAATAATATTATCCTTATATTATCAGAAGGTATTTTTTCTATTTTTACTTAAATATTGCTATATAATTTCTAAACTATTTTAATAAGTTATGATTATGTCAGTCAATATACTGTTTGCATCTATCTTTTTAATGCCTCTATACTAGAGATATGTCTCTTGATTTATTGTAGTTTTATTTTCTATTACTTGAATCACTCGAAACATATAATCTCCATCTTCCACTTCCAAAAATATGTTTGTTATTGTTTTTCTAAATTCCTATATTCATATTCACTTTTATTTTACAGAATTTTTTTCACATCATCAAATTAACAGATTAGTAATATCTATTTCTTTATAGTTTTTACAATTGTTCTTTCTGCCCTTCTTGTGAATTGCTTTAATATATGTTATTCTATTTGTAAAAACTATTCATATTGGATCTCTAGACTTTATTAATCATCCTTAATTGTAACTTTGGTTCATTTACAACACTTGATCATCTCAATTAATGCAACAGAATACTATGGAAAAAATAAAATCTGAGATTTTGATAATCTTTGTATATTACACAATGTAAGCATGTAATTTCAAAGTTTTAAACCAAGTCAATAAAGTGCTTGATAAAAAAAAAAAAATTAAAATATATTAAATTATAATCAATGTGTTGTGTGTCATTCATAGTCCATCCCAAATCTTAGTTAAATTTATTAATATTAGCATTAATTGTTAATATGCATTATCTAGCCAGCCAAAGGTGTGTGTGTTTAGCTAAATTATTAGTAATTTAGTTATTATTCCCTGAGTCTCTTGCTCCACCCTTTGCTACTGCCAGCAGGCAAATGAAGAAACTCTGAGTATGACCTCATATATGTCATCCATAGGATAGTAAATCATGGAGTGTTGGTGGAGGAACAGAGGTGCAATCTGATTCAAGGTCTCAACCCCTCATCTAGATAAGCCTTGGGATTTTTCCAAGACTCTGGATTTTATTGTGTGAATGTATAAATATGACCATTACAATAATATGGCACCCTATAGTCACTAGTTGGTCTATGAATCTAATAATTAGCCATGTTGCTGTAGGGTGGCAATAACAGCAATTGAAAAGCAGGTTTTTGTTTTCTTTTTGAATGTACATAATAATATTGTATGTTGATTATGTATTTATTTATCCTCCAAAAATATCAAAATTAAAATATTTTGATTTATTACTGCACAAATCTCTTGATAAAATTGATTTTTGAATACACCTGGGTCTTGTTTTATGCAGTAGATAAAAACCCACATTAAAAAAATTGCACAAAAATAGATTTAATTTATCTTGAAAAATGTGGAATAGGTACCAAAATTTTCAAAAATCGCATAAAAGCAAAGCAACAACGTAAAATTACTTTAAAATTTGCATTAAAAAAATAAGGAAATAAAGTATAACTAATAAAAAAATTTAAATATTTGGAAAAAATTAATATAAGACAAACTTTTTTTACTTTTTTTATTAACTATTTAATTTTATTCAAAACAATATGTTTTTATGTGTAATTTATTTTACTTTTTTTTTTTATACATATTTTAATCATTATTGCTACTTGACAATATGCAGTTTGTTTGTGAGCTAGTAAGACATTAGATTCATCACAAGAGGAAATACAATTAATGCCAACTTCACTCTCATGCTGTGTTAATGGTTTTCTGTTTATGAAGCTCGTGATATCCAGAGTGCTATGTCTAACTGTTAGAGAATGCACTTCCATGAGTGCAACTATATATATATAACATGCTTCCATGAGTGTGTTAATAATGACTAATAGTTAGATTTTCTTTTATACACACATATGCATGTAAAAACTTTTAGACAGAAAAAAGTTACAAGTAAAAATATTTAAAAAAATTTAAAGATATATTCTCTTTAAAAGTAGAAATTAAAAGTTGTTAAAACTTTTTTCTTTTAGACAGAAAAAAGTTACAAATAAAAATATTTAAAAATTTTTTAAATAGAAATTAAAAGTTCTTAATTATTTTTACTTGTAATTTTTGTCTGTCTAAAAAATTTTCCATGTATATATGTGTATAAAAGAAAATATAAACATACACATATATAACACAAACATACAATTATTTAGCTCTCATTGGAATTTAGTTTATAAGTTGTGTCATTAACAAGAAAATGATTTTCCAATTGATTAGAAAGTTGAAGACTTTCTCAAATCATTTTTGCTGTGAAACGAACAGGTTACATTTCTGTTTCATTATCTTTTTCTAAATTTTTTACAGTATCTAAATTTATTGCCAAACCTTTTTTCAACAGGCATTTAAAGTATGTAAAATTGAATGCATGTATATAAAATTGGGGAAATCCCAATTTTAAATGAAATATGAATTTTTTTATCGCATAAAAGAAAGCTGCATAAAAAGATATTAAGAAGAAACATGAATCGCATAACTTCAAAATCACATTTAAAAAATCCTCATAAAACAAGACCCAGGTGAATAATAATTACTCTTTTATTGCATTGCCAAATGTATACCATACAATACTAAATTATCCATGCAGTTTGCAGTTTCTATTGTCCCAAAAATCTTCTTCAGAACTTTTATATCTCCTAACTGCTAAATTCAAATTAGGAAATATAAAAGTTCTGAAAAATATTGCTGGGGCAATTGAAACTGTAAACTATAAAAGAGGGTGGTAGATAAAGCATTGTGTAAAAGTAGTAAAGTGCATGGATGATTTAGTATTATTTAATTTTTGAATAATTATGAAACCTATACCTAATAGAAACTGTATATATTTTCACATTCTAATGTTCCATCGTGCCATTAAATAGTTGGACTTAGACCTTTTTATTCCATAATACAAATGTATGAAAATACAAAGCAGATCATGTAATAAATATCAAAAGTATAGAGAGAACTTGTTTAATTAGGTTATTCAAAAAGATTGGTGAACCAACTTATTGAAAAATTTGAGACAAATGATTTCTCATAAGTAAAAATTTGGGTTTTGATTCTTCATATTGCAAAGTTGAATAGAAGGCTCATTATTTTTTTTACAACTTATATGTTTAAATGTCTGCCATGCTTAAATAAAATTCATTAATAATTCCAAAGGTAAATTAACAAAGTAAAAAAAAAATTCAAGCTTTTTATATTATGCTATGTAGAAATTGCTCTTCTATACATTATAATGAGTAGTAGGGTAAAAATCAGAAAACATTGGTAAAGAATTGTATGAACATGAAAAACTATGTGCCCATTTTTGTAAACTAAATCATCATTGATATTGTTCACATAGAGAAGTAGAATTGGAGGTACAAGATTAAAGAATATTGGTTTATAAAACATTCTAATCAGCCATTAATGTTAAAATTTATCTGTTAACATTTAACATTCACTATTTTATTTAGTATATTATATGTATTATTATTATTGATTTTCATTTATTGCCATTGACAAAAATACAGAACATTGTAAATTAATTATTTTAATCCAGAACTTTGAAATTCATATTCTGTCATATTATACAATATTCTGATGTGGTAATATGTTGGATTATTTTCATCATCTGTTGTTAAATGTTGAATGTTAAAAAGTTTTAAACTTTATTTAAACTTTTCCAAATTCAAACAAGTGTTAATAATAACACACAAAGACAACACAGGTTAGTATATTATACAATGTTTTGAGTGGTATTATCCTCTGCTCTTCTTCAAGTGGTTCTGTCCTGACCAGTGACAGTGCTAGCATAGGAGTTGAATTTTGAACTCACACCTTTAGATTTTTGAGTATCAAATTTTAAGGCAATGCTCTAACCAAAAGAATTATTCTGTCAAAGATAAGGCAACACTCTTTCCAATTGGCTAGAGCCTTGATTTAAAATTTTATATTCAAAAATCTAAAGGTGTAAGTTCTTCTATACTAACACTGTCACTTTATAGACCAGCAACACCTGAAGAAGGGTGAAGACTAATCCATTTCAAATGTTGTGTATTGTTACTAACAGTTGTTTGTATTTGGAAAAGTTTAAATAAAATTTTCTAGATATTCAACATTTAATGATAGATGATGGATATAGTCCAACGTATCATATATAAAATATCATCATCACAAACCTTCAGAATATACCATATTCTATTATTGATTTATGGTTTTATGTATTTGGAGTCCATATATATATTATGTAATAATTAGATGTATTTAATTATACTATATTTTTCTACCATTGTATTTCTTTTTTTTTAACCTGGTTTTTATTCAAGTCTCTGAATGATATAATTTCTCTAGACATTACAATTTTTATAATTTTATTATTCAAAAAATTATTTTTAATATTCATCGGAGAATCATCAGTCATACCTTAAATACATAATATTGTTACTTTTTGTCTCAATATAGACATATTTATTTTTATTCATCAATAGTTTATTGGATTTCATGTTGTAATATATTTTCTCAGACTTTTTTGAAACAATATTGCTACTCTTTGTTATGATATTTTATCTTTCAAAACGCTACTTTAAAAATTATCTTAGTATCTTTTTGGACATTTCTAATAAGAAAACCAGATCATTTTTATACAGTATGTTTTATATATTACTTCATTAAATTTATTAGATAGGCTTTATTGTTACTGTTTATATTATCTTTATTTTTTAATGTTTTTTTGTTTTTTTTTTGACATTCAATTTTTTGTGAATATCAAAAAGATCTTAGCCTAAGTTTTTTTTTATTAGTTTCCTTTTCCTAGATGAATTATTTTTGTGTATAGTAATGAACTTATATCAGTCTAATAAGGTAGATTAATATCTTCTCCTATAGGATAATAAGGGGTGCAATATTTTAATGCTACAGATTCCTCATTGGATTTATAAATACAGTGTATACAAATTTTTTTAATTTTCATATCTGTTCTTAACCTCTCTTTCCACTTTTTATTAGTGTTAATATTCTTTTGTTCCAATCTTTAGAATTATAATAATTAACAATCTTCAAAACACATTCATTTCACTTTTTGTATAAATAAGTTGGCATAAAATCTTATCTATTTCTTTGGCATATTTTGCTACTTTTGTTTTTCACTTTGTTACTTTTTTTTCCTTAAAATCCAATTTTAAAATATTTTAATTATTCTATTACTATTTATAACCATAATCTATTAAACATTTTAACTTGTTGTTTTTTTTTGTGTGTGTGTGTGTGCTTTCTCACATAAAAATATGACTATCCCATATCCTTTTTGAATCGCTTCATTTATTGTCTATATATTTTTATCCAAGGCTCTTCCTGCTACTTTTCATGTCCTCTCCAAAATGTAATATCTTCTTATGATGATATATTTTTGTTTTTAAAGTTTTTAGAATAATAAAATCATATTAATGTATTTGCATTATTATACTCTACAAAAACGTTGAAACAATAAATTATATATTAATATTAAAAAAGAAAGAAGAATTATTACTAATCTGATTTATACTATTAAACAATGACTAATGGTAGATAATTCTCATTTTATATCCTATTTAGTTCACCATCAGAAGTTATGCAAATTATTTAAAAGTCAATTAAATATTTAGACAAGATTCTGTCTTTATAATTGTAATAGCTTCATTATCAATACTATTTATTCATAGTAATGATTTATGCTATAGCAGTTATTGTGCAAGTCTAGTGGATCCATGACCACAAGTTCAAAGTGAAGACAATTTTTTTATTTCAGGAAGCTAAAGAATTTTGAAATATATAGTTCATAACTAGCCTCTCATTAAATGTATATTTAGATATTCATAACTGTATGATTGCATGGACGTTGTCTTTTCCTTTAAAAAAATCAGTAGAGACATGCACTTAGAAAAAAACATTGTTTCCAGGAGGAATAGGATATAGCTTTGCATATTCACCCGCTTTTAAACTTTTTCGAATGTTGTCCAAACTATTTTTAAAGATATCAAAGGTCATAATAGTCCAAAGTAAAATTTACTTTATAGATAATTTAATCTGTCTACTATCAGCCTTTTTTTAAGTAAATGGTTTTTGTTACTAATATGTATTTTTATAGTTTTTGTAATTACATTCTTAGCAACTTTTTTATTTGTAGTAAATTTTTTGATTTTTGCCAAGTCAAAAAAAAATATTTTTTTTAGCCAAGAAATTATCATTTTTATAGTTTTCTAATAATATTTAATTTTTTTTTTATCATTTTCAGTGGCTTTTTTTATGTTTTGTAAATCTTTTTTACTTTTTTTCCCCGTTTATTTGTTTTCTTTCTTTCCTTATAAACAATTTTTTTATTAATATTATTAAAACTTGTTTTTAAAAATTTCAAATAAAAACATCAAAGAGTAATGACACTATCTATCCCCATATAGTTCAAAAGCTTCTCTTTTTTTATTTTTTTAATAACAGCAAAACAATCCCAATAAGCAAAATATACATTGCGCAAGTGTGCTTATCTATTTTTAAATATTTATATAAACACATACAATTATTAAACAACAGATGACTAAGAACTGTAGTATTACTTAAAAAAAACTAATTGTATATTCTTATCATATTGCAGAATAAATAATTGTAATTACAAGTAATAAAAAAATAACACGATCAACAATATGTCTTTACAGCTAAAATTTGTCAGATAAATTAATATTTATTGCTGTCATCTTACTTGAATTTGTTATGTACAAATATACATACATATTATATAAATATGTTTTTGTTTAAAAATGCATTTTATATAGAAAAAACATTGGTATGATGTTAGATCTTATAGATTGTCAAAAAAAATTAAACTTCCAAATACATGCTTATGTATATTGATTTTTAAAAAAAAATTCTACGTTGTTAAAGATTGCATGGTGTAATAATTAATTCATTATTCTAACATGTTTCTGACCTAAGGTTCAAATCTGAACAGAAGACAATCATTAATATTTCAATAATCACTTCATAGTTATTCTAACTGTCTAAGTAATAAGTAAATAACATCTTCACTAGGGTCATGTAATCTTGTGTGACATTTTATCTTATGTTGGAATAATTCTGAAGAGTCAAATAAATGGACAGCATAACATAGATAAGATGTTCCTCATATTCATAATTCTTTTGGAAGTGAAACAAATTGTAAATAAAGCACATTCATAGCTAGCTGAATTTAGTTTGATGATTCTGAGATGGCAAAAGAAAATGAAATAGTTTTTATCTATTGATTATATTTCTTATAATGAAATCTTTATTAAGTTTCACTTTCTTCTCCAAGAATTCCTTATAAAAGCCTTTTTATTTGTTGCTTTGCTTACATTTTTAATGCTATTATTACATTGTGAAACTACTGCTATAATATAGGTTACTGTTAATCACAATCATACTAAAGTAAGGCATCATTTCAAACTACAGAGAAAAAAGATTTCTAATATAATTTGTTGAACATTTTATGCCTAGTCTCAGAAAGATATTCATTTTTACATAACTGAAAACATCAGAACTCACACACATTCATAATAATAATATAGAATATTTAAATATTTAATTCTTTTTGAAAAATATTGTGCTATGTTTTTTGCTTTATCAAACTAAATACTAAGACTATAATAACCACTGGCACAATTAAAGTATATAAAATATATGGTAACTATTCAATAAGTATCACAACATTTTTATTTAACATAAATGTAAGTACACAACATATCATAAAAATATATTGCTGCTGCTAGAAAGCCTGTTATATATCTTAATTCAATGTTCTGTATGATTTAGTAATTATGTACTTGAACTAAATGGTCCTGAATTAAGACACAATCTCTCACTTTTGATGCTCAAATAAAACTTGATCATTTAAGTAATTAATAATTTATTTTTTGTTATAAATTCAATGTTGAAAGCCATTTTTAGAGTGCTATCATCTCAGGTGATGAATTAAAGCCACAGTGATGCAATGATTAGGCAGTTGATCAAAGTATTCAGATTTCCTAGTAGTCCTGTCTACCTTTTTTTAAATGAGCTAAAAGATGATGTTTAGAGCACTATTCTATGACTTCATATATCATTAAATTCATAAAGAAAAAGTGTTCATTACTTATACAAACTAAAGTGAAATATTAGATATTAAACAACAACAACAATGTCAGTATGACATGTTTTAAGTGCAAATTATTGATATATACACCATATTAAAAAAAAATACAGTACGGAATATATAAATTCACAGCCAGAATAATAATTTGAAAAATACACATTATTTCTAACTGTGAGTTGGAGTATTTTCTTAAGTTCATGCATAGGGAGTGTCAGAGTTTGGAGCCATGATCATGTACCTTAAGTTCCAGATTTTGCCACTCTTATCACTGCATTACCATGCAGGATATTAATATCTTTGTATATGGCTCTCATTATAGTAAAAAAAAAAAAAACCATGAATTTAATAAATATTAATACCTTTACATTTTCAACAGTAATAAACATTAATAACAACAACAAATGAAAAATATTAAAATAAAATATGTTTAATATTCTCCTGAAGACATACAATATATTACAACAAATTATCAGTCATTAGACATAAAATAAATTTAAATTTAAGATATGCTGTCATTCTGATAGCTGTTGCTGCCAACTGTGCTTATGTAATATTCTAAATAGTTCTGCTGATTCCTATGTGTTAAGATTGAGAAATAATTATTGACCCTGACACAATGCAAAAACCACACAACTCTGCAAACAATAAACATATGTTATTTTAATTATAAAAATTTAGATTTTAATTTTATGACAAACAACTTTTTAATTACGTCAAAAAAATGTTGACTAACTATCTTTTAATACTTTTAATAAATAAAAAGATGTCCAGCCTATGAGAAAAATTAGAGAGTTGTATGTTAAAAAAATACTTATCAATTTTTAATTTGTCACTGATGACTGTTATAGCCTATTATAAATTATCATGAAACAAATTTCATAAAAAGTCAAGTCTATAATACCTTATGTTGTTTTTTTCTACAAGCATTATTAGAGTTGCCAAGTTTAAATTTAGTTTAACTTGAAGATTTATCTAGTGAGTACATAGAAATAATAATATTAAACTGATAAAAGTTTATATATGATATTTTAATTTTTTCATCAACATTCAGCCTAATAATCTCAGATAAATCACCCAAAAATCACAAACTTAGTTATTATTATTGATATTTAAAAAAGATTATAAAGAAAGTATTAGAAATTGCAATGCTATTAGTCTTTTATCAATTCTATATAAATTTTTTACCAAGATAATTATAACTCATCTAAGTGAATTCTGGGTTTTAATCAACCAAAAGAACAAATTGAATTCACAAGTGATTTTTAACATAATGGATCACATCCAAATATTGAGAAAAATTGTAAAAGGACCAGTGAATATGAATTGCTATTATGCTTTGGAATTATAGATTATGAAAAAGCATTTGATTTTATAAGCATTTCTTTGGTGATTAAAGCATTGGATCATTAAGATATAGACCCATGATATTTTCATATTATTTATCAAAATGCAACAGCAATGATTAAATTACATAGTAATAATAAAACGATTAATATTAAGAAGGGTGTACAACAGGGTAATTCCATATCTTAAAAAAATTTTGCAACAGTTTTACATAAATATTTTGTGGGTTAAAATGGGAAACTTAATTCAGATGGAAACTTAATGAATGGAATTAATCATAAAATTAAATTCGAATAAAATACTTTTGGTAGGAATAACTTAATATTAAAAGGAAATATGCCTATGTGTTTGAAAAGATTTTTAATAAATGCGTTTTAGCAATTTTTACTCATGCATTGGAGACTTGGACACTTAACAGAAAATCAGTGAATGAAGACTGGAGAAAAATGTGTTAGGAGTAATAAGAAGGAATTAAAAAGAAAATATAGGAGTGAGAAAATAAACAGGTGTTATTGACATCATTGAAAAATTAAGATACTAAAATAGAGCTGGGATGAACATATTGCTAGAAGAGATAGATGATAGTAGATGGACAGTTGAAAACTTAAATTGGATTTCTGTTAGAATAGAAAAATAAAAATAATTACTAATTTTTTGTTGACCCATTGTCTTTGGTTTTTGCTCAAGTTCTCTTAAATAGGAATTTAATAATGCAGTTCATATTTATGCAAACTACAAGTCTGTTTTTGATAGAATTCACATGTAATCTGTTTCTATCATTTCTCTATGGTAGAAAATATAATTCAAAAAATGTATTACAAATAAAAATGTATAACAATCTTTTACGACACAATAACATTAAATGAACCTATATTTTCCTTGTAAATTTTTCTTGCTTTCTTCTCAAAGGTTTTGCTTTACAAATTACAATTTAATGGCAAATAATGTAAGATTTAGGTAATTTTTCATTTCTTTAATACAATTATGGAAAAAAAAAGTATATATATAAAAAAATAATAAATTGAAAAAGATCAATACACTAGTCTCAGCGACTAAAGAAATTTCTGTACATTCAACATTCTTGAATCTGTTGATAATTCATAGAATTTTATAACATTTGGAAGAAAAAGAAAAAAACTACTTAAAAACATCTTTTATCATTGCAATTATCGCATTTAAAGAATACATTTTTTAAAAACAAATAATATACAATAATTCTGTGTATCCATGACATGAGTTCCTATCTGTAGATATAATTTACATTTTTAGCACACACCAATATGTATGTACATACTTATTTTATATGCACTGTAAAATAAACAATTTAAAATTTATATTTTAAAAGTATTTTTTTGTTAATTAAATAAAAATAGAAATTAATATTTTTTTAAAAATTGTGCATAATTGAAATCCAGAAAATGAACAATACTGATATAAATTACTAGTACAACTACTTTTATAGAAAGCAATTTAAGATTCTTGGTACTTGTTTTGATTTTCCATTGCTTTATAGTACCACAATTATTTTATTTAAAAAGGTTCAAAACATTCGGGGAAATATAAAAAAATTTGGCTTAAAATGTTAAATAAATTTTAGAAACAAACTGCCCTCCATAAGCAATAGATTTTAGAATTTCTGTACATTAAATTTAAAAGTGTTATTTAAAACTTCAAATGATTTTCTTTACATTACAATTACTAAAAACATTTTTTATAATAAAATCATTATCAAAATAAACATCTCAAATATTGCAAGAAACGTGTTTTTACTTGTCTAGATCAGGACTAATCTTCTCTGTTCTCTCAATAAAATGACATAATCCAATTTTTGATGGAACGATGGAAAGTAAGTTAGAGTTCTGACTGCTCTCTTTTTCTATTATCACTGATAGAATCTATTTAGTCAAAGTATGAAGCAATCAGTGTTAGATGAAGCATGTCAAATAGGAAATAATTTAAATTGGAATACTGTATTAGTATTACACAGGAAATAAATATACCATGAGTCTAATGTTTGAAAGGAAAGTATTAAGATTGTAAAAGACAAAACTAAATGAATGTGTTTAAAACTTTCAAAACTTTGATTCAAATATAAATAGTTAATAAAGTAAGAAAAAAAACATTTGATTACTATTTGTAAAAAATATACAATATTATATTTACAGCAATCCATTCTTTCAAAATATATGTTTAAAAATATTTATATAGATTATATACAATTATAGGCGTAAACATAGTTTTTTAATATGTTTATTTGAATAGGCATCTAAGTCAATATATATTAAAAACAGACCAACGAAAAAAAAACGTTAAGCAAAAGACATACCTTAATACATAACTTATAACATGGGCTTCCCAATGCATTGCACTGAAAAAGTTTAATTTATATCTGCAAACAGCAGTCAAACTGAAAATAAATTTTAAATTAAGAGTGAGTTTATAGAAAGAGAATGACGTATATGCATATGAATTGTTTGTTGTTGGTTTTTTGACTTTTCAAAGTTACTATAAGCTATTTAGATATTCTTTCATGTTATTTAAACATTATATTGTGCATATATGATAAAATAACTGTGCAGAAGGGGGGGGGTCTAACATTTTTAATTTAACATCAATCTCTTCTTTATATTTGTTTATTGCACTATTAATGTTAGCATCAACTACACTGATTTGAATTTTCGTATTAGCAATCATGAAGTAAGGATATATTTTATATAGCTCCACAAGAAACAGCTGACATATTTAATAATTTATAAAGTTTCATAAAAATTATTGATATATATATATATATTAATTATATATCTAATTTAAATGATTCCATGATATGGTATGTTTCATGAAACAAATATGATAGAGTAGTAGTGTATTAAAAAATAAAGCCAATACTTTATTTATACTTTCATAGTTCTGTTTTGAGGCACAATGTCCTATGAGGATTTCATTGGTTAAATAAATATTTTGAAAATAAATAGTAACAAATAATACTTTTAATTAATGGAGAAGTGATCCAACTTGATTCAATGTAAAAAAAACTTCCAATTCTATATAGATTAAAACACAATGGACTTTAAGACTTCGAGCTTACACTGTCTGTTTATGATTTTCAAAAATTATCACAGTATTCATTTAACATAATTTGTAGTTGGATCTCTCTCTTTCTCCCTTTTATTCATAGTTAAGTGGGCAGCATAGCTCTTTAGACTTCTTTCTAATGCTAAAACACTCATAAACCTATAAGATCATTTTCCCTTAATTCTATCGAAATTGGATCTTTTTCATCCCTCCAATAATAATAAACACTATTTAAAATGTACTATCAATAATAGTTTAAATTTTTAGAATGAATTGTTTTCCAAAAAGAATAATAAGCTATTTAAATAGAATAAAATGCAGTTATTGATGTTGCAACAAGTAACATAATAAAGAAAATCAAATTCCAATTTTTATAACAATATATTTCTAAAATCATATCTTTAGAATGAAATCCCACTAAAAAAGGAATTCCACATAAAGCTAAATTAGCCATATTTAAAACAAATTCTTACCTTTGGTAATTGATTAGTTACAAATCCTAATATTTGAATATCTTAAGATTTTTATTGACAAAGACTTTCATGTATATTTCTATCTTTTCCAATCTAACTTAACATCTCATTTTTATCCTAGTCATCCATGGTACTTTCATTATATGAGTCATTATTATATCCAAAACATTTTAATTTGGGTTTTGTTTTTTTTTTCAGATTTAAGTAGTGTGTTAAACATCTCTGATCCATATAAGTTATGTCTTATATATATAGCACTTGATAAACTGTTTTTTTAACATAAGATATATTGTTTTGGATATTAATAATCATTATTTTGTGTTAAAAGCATCTTTGGCTTGTTTATTTTAAAATTTATTTTTAGTTTTTTTAGCTTATATATTTAAAAGCAATAATATAATCTAGTTTTTCACCTCTCATTCACATTGTGGTTATCTCATTTCTTTCTCTAGCATAATCTTTATCTTTGTTTGTTTATTTTTTTATTTCATTACCATTCTTTTCTTTCTGTTAATTTTCATAATGCAGTTTTTCCTCAATAAATCATAAATCCATTCAATATCAATTGCATCATATTCATTCTCTGTTATTAATTATACAACTTCAACAAATCATATAATAAATAATTAGGTTATCCTTTATTTCCTTCTACCTTAACATTATCATTAAAGTCTCTTTGATATTGCAGATGATACCATCAAATTACTAATTTTCTATATAGTTATTACTCATTTATACTCTACCTATTTTTATGGTGTGCTATATGCTATCTTTATTAATATCATGCTGGTTTTCAAATATTTTTTTTTTGTGTGAATTACTGCAATTTTATTAACAAAATGAGATCTAATCACAAATGAAAATCACATTTCAGAAGAATAGGCCAGATTAATAAGATATGAAACTGTCACAGTTTTATGCAGGTGAACTGTGCATTCATATATTAAACTCTGATAGCAGCAGCTGTCATAAAGATGATCACTTTATGATTTTCTGGAAAATAGAGAATAATAATAATTCATCTACTATGAATATCCTGTGTAATTTAGCACAGTAATAGAGTTGTAAACTCAAAAACTAAAGACACATGGATCAATTTATAGTATATTCAGCTTGACACTTTTGTTCTTTAATGTCACATGATCTAAGCAACTAAGATATGATTATCACTATCCACTGTGAAGATTAGAAAAAGCATATAAACACTGCTGTAAGTGACAGAAACTAATTTAGAAAGAATTTCTCTTTCTGGTATTTCTTTATATTCAAATTATTATAAAGAATATTTTCGCATTAACGTCTAGCTTAACTAACTTAACAATAACTTGTCAATAATAACTGTACTTATATTCTCATTTTTTAGTGAAATTATATTACAGTTAATTTAAAATTAGGTGACTTACTTTACTAAAAAAAAGAAGCACTAAGATTTAATTGTACCAGTGGCTATTATAGTCATAGTATTTAGTATGATAAATAATTAATATTTTAATATATGAGATGTGTGATGCTTCACTTTGTTGTTATTTGTCCTCTCTTACTTTCTTTTTTCCCCACAAGTCAAAATGGAAAGCTGATATTATAAAGTTTTTTGCAAAATGAATAAGTCTGAGTAACCATTTGAGAAACTTGAAATATGAGAACTTGTGGCTACATTGGAAACTAGATTACTCCCAAAAAAAAATGAATGTACAACAATTTTGGATTATTTTAGATATGTTAGGTTCACTGTGAAGTATTAAATGATTGTGAAGTCGTTTGGTCTGAAAATAATTTAAAGTACAACCTGATAGTTAATTTCTACTATCTGAAAAAATCAAGAGATTCATGATTGAGATATAAAAGTCTCAATGGAAGAATGATGTCATCTAGATTCAAAAAAAAACCTTTTTATAAACTATGCATAGTATATGTCTTTAAATCACATAGTTTATACATTATGTAAATTGAAGTCAGTAAATATTTGTATATATTTATTATATTACAACACAAAACAACAGTAGGCAATGTGTTACTTTGATGAATTAGTATTGCTGTGATTATAAATGATTAAATTTTCATACAAATCTTTGATAATATTATTATTATCATCATTATTATTATTAATCACAATAATAAAAATAAATAGCCAGGAGAGAGGAAATATTAATTATAATAATAAATCATTTCTTATTGCAAGCAAAATACTTCATTCATTCTGAATTTATTGTTTCTAGAAGATTTATTTGAATGATTTCTTCACTTGCTTATAGTAAATGTCATTTTTCCATTTTGATGCAGCTACTGATTAAGCATTTTCAGTTCAGATTACTAGTCAGTACACAGTGATAATATTGTACTTCAATTTTAAATTTTTGTTATTAATATTCGTTATTTATACCCATTGTCTGTTAATATTTTACTTCATTTTTTTAAAGCATACTCATATGTTATTTTCAGACATATTGATCTTTTAAATCACAATTTAATTTTTATAATGAAATGTACTAATTTCGTATACAATCATACAGTGATCTTTTTAAAGAAGCAAAATTTGTTTGGTAATGGTGAATTATTTAACTTCATATGTTTCCATGCCCATATCACATCATTATCTGATGATAGAACTATTTTACAGATATCTGATACTAACTCTTAATTATAAGTCTCATAACACCAGTATTAGCATTGGAGAAAAGTGGAAGGCTTAGATTGAAAATGATAATGGAAAGTGGATGCAGATTATAGGCAAATATAGCTTTAGAGAGCAAAAGTACATTTAATGACAGACTTTTAAAATTTGCTTTCAAAAATAATATAAATGATTTGTGACATATGATTCAAATGAATGAGTTATAGAAGATTAAGATTGAATGATGAAATGGCAAAGAATATGACAGATATGATATTAATAATTAGAAGAAAGTCAACAACAATATAGTAGTATCACATTTTTCTGAAATCAGATATAGATTTGGATAATAACTTGATAATTAAAAATATTAGGCTAAATGTTAAAAAGCACCTAAAACTTATTTTCAGGAATAAAAAGATCTGATCAAAATAACAGAAGTAGAATGTCATGATGAAGCTTATCATTCAAAAGATAACTCAAAAAATATGGATTACTATTTTTATTCGTTTCCTGACCAATATAATAGTCAAATTTGCATACAAATGGTTTCATATTGAAGTCTATTTTTAACTGTGAAACAATTAGTAAAAATTTTAAATGGTTTTAGAAGTAATATTAGACTACCATTGTTGGTTGATGCTTCCAAAGTCACATTTCTTATTTTTGGATTAGAAATTTTAATTACAGCTAATCGTTAATTTTTAAATGTTTTTATTGATTTTGGAATATTGATTTGTTTGTTAATTTTTGATCTTTTTCAAGCTAGAATGAAATTTTAAGAATGAGATATCATATATTTAAATTAAATCTAATTGCTTGAAAATTGACATATAACTAAGTTATACCACCCTAATCCATTTGAAACACTTATTTTTTCCATATGACAACAAATTTGATAGAGATGGAACAAAGGGTAGGGAAAATATGACAAATATTTAATAACTTTACATATCACAGTTAACAATTATTCTTAGAACTTTCATTTGTTTTAAATAAAATTCATGAGGGGGCAGTATAATTTTTTTCTTTCAATTTAATATTTTTAACCATTTTAAGCTCTTAATGTATATATCATATATAGTATGTGTGCATAAGTATATAATATAATAAATCACTAACTAAGAGTTCTATTTAAAAGTGTTTTTATTTTTATTTTAAAACAATTGTTTTTAAAAAAAAATGTAAGCTAGAAAATTCACATTATTTAAAATGTTTGTGAAAAGTTAAAAAAGATCAGGATTTTTTTTTTAGCCTTTTTTGTAAGACAACTGTTTTAAAAGAAAAATAAATCTGTCAACAATTTTAAATGGAAAACTTAGTTCCTGATTTATTATGCATATATAATTATGTACACATATTAAATATAATTTATATATTAAGAATATAAAATAGAAATTCATATAATATTAAGAGTATATATATATTAACTTACTGCAGAAACATCTAATGACATATATACTATATGTGTGATATTGATTTAAAATAAAACTATATATATTAAGTGAAGTTTATTTACAATATATACACATGTATTATTATTATGTACCTTCACCAAATATGATATGTACTTAAAGGGCATACATTTTAACTTATAGCAGGAATATTTAGTAATATATGTGTTTAGTCAATTTAAAGTATGATATAGTTTTACATTTTCATTTATTGTGCCAATACTAAAAACTTATTAATAGAAATAAAAATAAAAATTTATATTTAATGTTTTATTGACTGTGCACTAAAAAGAAATAAAGTAATTGTTTCTTCAACTACAATTGAAGTTTTTAGATTTAACTTGAAATAAAAGCATGGGGGGAACAGAAATTAAGTCAATCCCTAATGTTTATGACAAGGGATTGACTTACTTAATTCCTGGAATCCCCATGCTAATTATGGCTTTTTAGTACATAGTCAGTAAAAGCATTTAATATAAAAAAAATTATCTCTATTATTATGTAATATCTTTATACCTTATATGTATTACATTAAGTTCTATGAATGATGCTTGGTTGGAATAGCTAGGCTATAGATGCTGTAACTATGGTAACTCTTAGTTGTCATTGGTTGAAATTTGTCATGTTTTGCACTCTTTTAAGATAAACTATTCCAATATTTCAAATTTAAAGAGACAATATAAAGTAGTACTCTTATATTATTAATATGCATAATAAAATGAATAATTTTAAATATACTTATTTAAATATTAAAGACAACTCTTATTTTCATTCTGTAAACTGCTTATTAAAATCTAAGAAGTGTTAGTTATTTATTAAAGCGCAGCGAAAATAAATTATCATTCATAAGTGACATCTTTGTTTCTGACTAATTGTTGATTAATAATTTTCATTCAATATTATACTTATTAGTATTATTATATTAGACTGATTTTTCAGCATAAAGTTGTTACTTTTTCATTATATTTAAGTAGTTTGGTCTTGTTGAAAATTTTTCAGCCTAATGGCTTTATTTGACAAATTATTTTATTTTCAACTTTTCATATTGTATTAAATGCTAAAAAATTGCCAAACTTTTAATTAATTTGAATATATTTTAAATAATTAGAGAATATTGAAAATCAAATTGCTCAACTTGCAAAAGGTGGCCAAAATAATAGGAATTCCTATTATTGCTACATTTTTGTAATAAAATATCAAATTAACCACATGATGTTTTTATGTGAGTATATTTATGCTTTCACTAATTCACCCCTAGTGAGAATTTCCACAAGCATTATATTGCAAAATGCATATTTTCCTATATACATTATAATATAAAATTTTAATTCAAAGAAATTCAATAGATGGCAGGATATTCAAAAAAACCTCCCAACAAAAGAATTAAGCTTCACCCTGACAAGTGAAGCCATTGTACTATGGCAAGGCCATAAAACATCATGACTTTTATGACCTTGTTTAAAGAAAATAGTTTGAATGACCAAAAATGTGTTTGTTTGCAAATTTATTACGGTTTTAGATATATTTTTACAATAATTTACACAATATTTATTAGATATCAATAAATATAAATTATTAATAATTTATTTTGAATGGAAATACTTTATTTTTAAAATTAGAACATTATACTAGCAGTAATGTAAATTGTTGCCTGAAGCTATTTAGAAGCTTAGCCTTCTATGTCAGCAATCTAATTATAATTATGAGTATGAAAATATCATAATTTTGCAATAAATATTGAAAACTTTTAAAGCATAATTTATTAGATATAACAGAAATAAATAAATATTCATTCATATTTTTTTTAAAAAATCAGAAATAACAAAGCTTTCATTGATTTTGTAAAATGAAAATAATCTTTCTTGAAATGATGAGGTAAAATCTTTTTGTTTTGATTGTGAACTTATTTTTTTAATATTTATAAAAACAAAATGTGAACATTTAAAATTTATTTCAGTAGTAAACAAAAATATTTATCAAAGGAAGTCTTTTATTTTCTGATAAGTAATAATGTTTTAAACATATATTTTACATTGAGTGTGAGACAAAAAAAACAGAATATTAGAGGATTAATATTTATCTGACAAGAAATTGACATTGTTTTAGAAGACAGTAAGAAAAAAATTTGGATGTCTTTTAATATAACATTGTTGGTATTCCATTGTATAAAAGATTGATAATCAAAACTGACCAAATATTTAATGTTTTATAATATACTGTGACAGAATGGGTTCAAACCCAGTCACAACTAGCTTGATAGGTGGTGGTCATTATATATAGATAGTTAAGGTATCTAGATTAATTATATTACATGCTGGTGGTTATACAAAATATGTATATAGCTTAGAAAGGGGGAGAGTGCTGTGTCATTTCAAAATTGTATGTATGGGCATGTTATAGATGTATGTATGAATGGGTTTAATTGTTGTAGAGGGAGGAAATTAGGTTTTCTTTCAATTATGTTCTAAAAGCCTAGAAATTTCTAGAAGAAATGTGGATTTTAAAACAAGAAAGGCCGAAGGTGCTAAAAGCCTTCATACCTTGATCAAAATCCGGTTGGCAGAAATCAGAGACAGGAAGTGGAAAATGAGTGAAGCTTCTAGAACAAATGGAGGGGGCTATAAAAGAAAAGAACCCAGAATGCTCTCTCTTGTCCCTGCCAAAATTAACAATCAACATAGCGGGATCATTAGTACAGCAAAATTAATTTTATAATTTTGTTAATTTTAATGGTGAAAGAAATGGAAATGTTGGAGTAAAAGCCTAATGTATTGGGCTCAAACTCCATCTCCAACACTCTATATGCTGCTACATTCAATAATGAAAGCCTTTCTGGAGTTGAAGCAACCACCAAGATTGAAACCATAAAGCAATTTTCAAAAATGGAGACCCTAGATAGAATAAAGAAAGAAAAACCTCAAGACGGATCATATGTTCGCCTGTGCTGATTTGAACTATAAAATATTATTCCACGAACTCCCGGGGGCATGTAGGTAGTATAAACTTTGCATAATGAGTTATTGTTTAAAAAAAGCAATAAAATAAAAGGAAAAGAAATCAGTTGCTGATTCTATAGATTTACATAGAAGAACTCCATAAGAAATTTTATAAGGAGATTGTTTTGTTTAAATTGCATAAACCCTTTATAGCTATTAGTGATTGAGGAAACACTTGAATGAAATGAATTGTCTTCAACATCTCTTTTTGTCTGTCTGCTACTTTTAACCCATTTGTGAATAATAAAATGTATTTGAAAGTGTGTGTGTATATGTGTATATTACGAATTGAAATGCCAGAGCTTTAGTTTTATATGTTAAAGAGTTAAAATTAAATTATTCTTTTTTTATATTTGTATACCAATACTTGATGTTTAGTGTAATTCTTAATAAATATTGGTGATAGTGAAATCATATGTAGAAATCTATTGTTGGATTGTTCTTATTTTTTCTATTGTATTGCTAAAAAAAGAAAGAATGCCTTTTTCCATTTGCATCTACTCCCAGCCATAACACCACCTGCCCTGAGCCTGAGCTAGCTGAGGATTAAACCTCACATTTTATTAAAGTCCATGGCTGTTTATTTGTAATCTCTCCCTTCATGTAATTCTTATTTAACATAAGATTGGCACTTGGAATCCTAGTGATATCCATAAATATGCATTGGGAAACTGCTTCAATAGTTTGATGAATAAAACAGAATAATATGTTCACCTCACAAAGTGATATATATGTATATGCATATATATATATATATATATATATATATATATATATATAGGTGCATGCATATACAGATAGATATAAGTATATAAGGTCTTAAGAGAAGAAGGGAGATTTTGTTACAATACAAACTTAAGATTGATGACTTCATTCATTACAACTGACCAAATATTTAATGTTTTATAATATACAGACTTATTTGATGACCTCATTCATTACAACTGAGATTACAGAATAGTTGTAGCCAGAAAAGAGAGCTTTCTGAGAAGGGCTACTGAACATTTTGGAAAGTTGTACAAAAATCCATATTGAACCAAATCATTTCATAAGCCTACATATTTTTAAAAAAGACAAATCCTGCCAAGATGCATTTCATTTTGAATCAACAAACTTCAATTGGTCTTGGTCATAATTTCTTACACAGGTCTTCATCATTTGTTCAGTATTTATCAATATCAAATCATTACACTTCATTTTACAAGTATAAAACTTTCTGCACTCACAATTTTGACCCTAACCACTTCAGATAAATAAGTTAAATTATTTTTGAAATAGAGATTACCACTAGTCTAGATATTTATATTAAACCTCAATTAAATATTAATATGTCTGCCAAAAAAAGAGTGATGATTAAGCATTAAATATACCTTACAAAATATTCTTTTTCAGATATCTTTATGTGGTACTTACATATTAGCCCAGTGGTGATATGAAAGTCACTGGCACAAACAAATGTGTATATAAAGACCGAATTAAACATATTTATAATCTTTTAAAAAGGAAATGAAGTAATTTTATAAGTGAATATTAGATAATATTCCAATGAGGAGAAAGTTATTAGTCAAAATGTTGATTTTGCTGCTAATTTTATGGCCAAACAATTGTGGTGTTTTGTTCAGGATTGTCGAAAGAGAGTAGCCATTTGTAACAGAACTTGTTTTGAGGTAAGAAATTTCAGTTCACAGCAGTGATGCTAAAAAACAACATTTTGTGAATTCTCAGAATTGCACAGTTAAATCTGTGTGTGTGTGTGTATATATATATATATATATATATATATATATATATATATATATATATATATATATTAGTTTGGTTACCATTTGTAATAAATTTAGATTGTTAAAAGTTATCCTGTTGGAAAATTATTTCTCACAAAAAAAATGTAAATGCATGTTTGATTCATTTCCACTAAATAAAGTTATAGGTGGTTAATTTTTAAAATAAAAAAAATCTTTATAAGTTCAGATGGTAGAATATAATTTGTCACAAAAAACATAAATGCATGTTAGGAGACATTTGTATTATTTCCAGTAAATAAAGTCATAGTCATTTTTCCAAATAAATATTGCCAGACTAATATGTATGTGAAATCTCATTGCTGGATTAATAAGTAAGTACTCTTTATGTTTAAAAAATGTGTGATTAGGAATCAGTTTTAAAAATACCTTTAAAAAATAAGATATTACATATAGGAAAAAAGTGTTACCATGTGTTTATATTTAATTAAAGGTACAGATATATTAATCTTTAATTGAGGTTTAAATTTTAAATCCATGCTAGAGATAATCTTTAGTTTATTTCATGTAAATCAATTTGTAATAATGTATGTGTGTGTGGATGTTTAAAGAAACTCTACACATATTTCACAAAATCTGTTATAATTTTTACACAGGAGGATAGTTCATTATATAAGAGATTTTAATTTGAGAAATGTACTATAATAATAATAACACTATATTGATTTGCATTTATTTCTTAATAGTTTTAACAAGACTGTAAACCTTAGCAATGAGCGTCTGAAAAAATCGTCACTAGGGACCTCTGTAGGTCTTTAAAACACATGTTTACGCTATGAAGAAAAGAGGTCCCTAGTGACGATTTTTTCAGACGCTCATTGCTAAGGTTTACAGCCTTGTTAAAACTATTACTGAAATAATAGTGAGCGTTTAATAAAATTTATAATTACAACTTTAATTTATTTCTTAAATAAATTAGCTACTTATTACATGTTAATATTATTACTAAATTAATACACCAAGGAATAATATAAATAAGTTCTGAAGAGAGATATAAGCTCTAATCACATTAATCTTTCATTATCCAGTTGCTATACCATATGGAAAAAAACTGGCCAGTTGC
Organism: Epiperipatus broadwayi; assembly: GCA_028023455.1. Taxonomy (NCBI): domain Eukaryota; kingdom Metazoa; phylum Onychophora; class Udeonychophora; order Euonychophora; family Peripatidae; genus Epiperipatus; species Epiperipatus broadwayi. The sequence goes on from JAQFVV010006769.1 coordinate 243,917, forward strand.
TCCAAGGTATCTGATTATGAGAGATTATTCTCAAAATATGCATACTTTATGGTGACTGACCAATATTTTCTAATGGTTTGATGATTAGATAACAAATGCTTCTCATTTTGTGATTTGATCCTATATCTCTCTAGATTTATATCAGTGTGAGAATAGTGGAAAGTTACAGAGAGATCTTAGCAGGCATGATTAATAAAACACATTTTAAATTAAATAATATGAGTAAGTAATTGGTGTAAAGTTGTTAGATTAAATATTGATATAATTTTTAATTAAGCAATAGTGATATTATAAAACAAATAATGAAAAAAGAATAGTTTGCAGTATATATATATTTTAATTTTCCTACCTCACACTTTCTAAAAATAAAGAATCATACTTGAAGATTAATAATTTCAAATATAATTATATATTTTTAGAAAGCGTGAGGGGGGAGGGGTGGTAATTATACTGCAATTATCATTTGAACTCATAATTTTCGTTTATAAAAAAAGATACATATTCTTTGATATCGAATTGGGTCATTAAAATGTGTGACTTCCTATAACTAATATAACATTCACCACTCCAGTAATGTTAATATTAAAATGTTTTAGTCTCATGAACACAACGGTCTGCTTAGCTACTATAGAATATATTCTAAGCTATTTATTATCTGAATCATAGAACTAGAGTCATAATATTAGTTGACTAAATATTTTTAAATAATGCAAGAAATTTTTTTTTAAAAACAGGCAAAGCTCACTATACGTATTGCCACAAACAGCAAGCTAGAGTAATCAATAGATGCCAGAAGGCTTGTGCATAAAATTCCCATCTAGTACCTACTCATCCAATATCCCCAGACTAGGTTTTGGCTTGTGGCCTTCGTCCGTGAGAAGCCTTGGATCGGAGAGCACTAAGCAGTGCTCAGATCAAAGGCTCCTCACTGACGAAGGCCAAAATCCAAGGCTCCTCACAGACGAAGGCCACAAGCCAAAAAACTAGTCTGGGGATATTGGATAAGTAGGTACTAGATGGGGATTTTATGCACAAGCCTTCTGGCATCCATTGATTACTCTAGCTTGCTGTGTGTGGCAATACGTATAGTGAGTTTGCCTGTTTTAACAACAGTTATACACAAGCATAAGAAGTGGTGGTCATATGATGTTTATTGGCTTAAGATTTTTTTTAGTGATAATTATTTCTCTTTATGGTATAATATTCACTAATAAGTTTATCTATTTGTAAGTATACTTAATTTCTTTGATTTATAACTTATGTTATCTTCTTATTCAGTTAGACGGCAACCTCAGTGTTAATTTTTGTTTGTTGTTTTGTATATTCTTGATAATTTTATTTGATTGATATAGTTAGTTTTTCTTTTTCATGATTTAATTATATTGTATTAGTTTTATTACAGTATAAATGTTTCGTTTTGGGAAATTTTAATTATCTCCACTTTTTTCTCAACAATAATATTTTGATAGATGAGGCTTAATATATAATTTCATTATAAAAATAGACATTTAACTTTTATTATGCCTTTACTTTGTTTTAATAAAGAAGAAAGTAATTTTAATTTGTAAGGTGTTAAATTAAATAATAAATGGGGGGGGGGGTTTTCCTACAATTTATGGATTAGAGTTTCAATAACAGTTAGTAGAAAAGATTTGATTCTCCAAATTATAAAGTAATTAAAAATAATGACCATAGAAGCGTAACTAATTAGAGGAAATTAAATTATCACTAGAATTAACATCATCAACAACAGCAGCCTTTTATCAAATATAATAATTTTGAAGTTATTTGGGCAGACACAAAAAAAAAAAAAAATTTCCGATTATTAAATATATTTAACATTAGACGTTTGTGAAAGCAAAACAAATCTTTGTATTTATATTTTGGATTATTTCCACCATCTTATATTAAATATTGAATAGAAAAATTTAACTTTATTTAAATCTTTCAATTACATTCAACTGTTAGTAATAGCAAACAGGTTAGAATATGTACAACGTTTCGAGAGCTATTATTTTCCTCTCTTCTTCAAGTGTTGCTGGCATGACCAGTAACAGCATGGGAATTTAACATTGGCCCTTAGATTTTTGAATATTAAATTTTAAGATACTATCATTGGTCAGGTCAACAACACCTCGGAACGTTATACATATATTAGGCTGTGTGCTATTACTAACAAATGAATGTAATTGGAAGATTTAAATAATGTTACATTTTTCTAAAAACATTCAACACTGTACTTAATATTAGATGGTGGAAATAGTCTAATATATAAATACAATTAAAATAGATCTTCACAAACCTTCAGGAAAACACTAAAAGAAATCAATATTTCAAAATAGGCTTTTTATTTTAGCACATCTTAAATCATAAAATATATGTTTTTGTTGTTGTTGTTTTTTTTGCACTTTATTAAATTACTATTGGTAATGTGTTTAATCAATTAATAATATACATTCAGACTATGTTTGCATATATATATATATATGAAGATCAGCTATTATAATTTACAAATACTTGGGGTAAAGTCATTCATCATATATCCCATTCCATATTCTACCAACATTGTTTTTTGTTCTCTTCTTCAATATTTGTAAAGTATTTTTTTAATCTACATTAATAAATTTGTGTATTTATGTATTAATCTGGCATTAAGATTTTACATATGTATTAGTCCGGCAATATTTATTTGAAATAATTCTCCAACATATAAATTTTAAACAATCTAAATTCATTACAAATGGTAGCCAAAAAAATAATAATAATACATATATTTAACGTTGCAATTCTGTCCAATTATAAAATGTTATTTTTTAGCATTACTACTATGGACTGAAGGGATACTCCTCTTCAACAATCCTGAATAAAACACTGGCATTGTTTGTCTGAACTGTGAACATAAAGTGTGATATCATGGCCATAAATTTAGCAGCAAAATCAACATTTTGATTAATAACTTTCTCCTTATTGGAATATTATCTAATATTCACTTATAAAATTAATTCATTTCCTTTTTAGAAGATTGTAAATATATTTGATTCAGTCTTTATATACACATTTGTTTGTGCTGTTAACTTTTGTCACTGCTGAGATAATATGTAAGTACCATATTGATTTGTGTTCCATGACACCTATCTTGGGGACAATACTAATCTAAAGAATTCTATCTTAAAAATATCTTATGGGAAGTCTATTAATCTTGATCTTTATCTCTTATTTTTTTGAAAGGACATATTGACTACTTAGTTTATGTTGTTTTAAAAAGTGGCATTAGTATGTAATATACATGCTTGACAATTTTATCCAATACCAAGTCTTAAATGGTTATTTTCAGGATTAGTGAAGCTATTTTTCATTGCAAAACTTATTTTTAGCTCAGTGTCTTTAAATTAGTTTAATAATAATTAACCAAGTGCTATATGAAAAAGCCAGCTCTATTGTTGGTGATTCACAATTTCATTCTTTTTTATATCACTGAAATTATGACTTTAAACTTGAAATGCTAAAATAAGTTATGCTAAGGGGTAATAACCTACCATTGATGATGATCAAATATGTTTTTATCTTAATGTTCTGTTGTTAAGTTATTCAGCCAGAGAATTTAACATCCAAAGCAGTTATCTGAATTAAGCTAAGAAGATTTGAATGAATAATTTGTAGTACTAACATTATTGTAATTAAAGGTATATTTATAATTTTGTCAATAAGACAAATATGAAATGTGATTCATCTTCAAGATGACATATTAAACTTGCCTGGATCAACCCAGTTCGACTGTGAATAAAAATGAAATTCCCATAAACATGAACGTTCACATTTCATTTCTAAATTTTCATCTCACTGTTTACTAGAAATTTTTTACATTTTATACTAATCATTTTCCAACCACTCTATCTTAAACAGTAAACACAAGAAAAAACACTGCACCAAACAAAGAAGTGAATTAATAATCACATGATCATTATTCCCTATGCTTACATAAGCTGTTTTTCATAGAGGCAAAAATTCTACATATAGTAGCATCACTTAGTGCAAGCCAGAGTAATCAATGGATGTAGGAAGGTGTGTGCATAAATCCCTATCTAGCACCTACTCATCCAATATCCCCATACTAGTTTTTAGCTTGTGGTTTTCATCCGTGAGGAACCTTGGATCTGAGATTACTGCAGCTAGATCTTAGGATCTAATGTAACCCTCCACCAGCCACCTTTCACCTTTTAGCTAACTATAAAGCTTTGAGACCAAAATGAAAATGCTATAAGGTTTTCAAGCTAAGCTCATTAGTTTGTATAGTTGTATAGATTTGAACTCAGTTCAGCATCCATAGTTTTTGGTATCTTTGGGTTTTTTAATAGCCACAGTCACCATATTCCTATTGGGTGACTATACAAGTTAATGAGCTTGAATTGAAAACATTATTGAGTTTTCATTTTGGACTCAAAGCTTTATAGTTAGCTAATAAGGGAAAAGGTGGATGCTGGAGGGTAAGATTTTTACTATTTGTATTACAAATTAATATTAGGGTTCTCTAAATATATTTCATATACAATATTATTGTTATGTTGTATTAGTTTTCAAATAAACTCATATTACTATTCATATTATCATATATTAAAGTTGTCTACTTTGAGAAAATTGTTTCATAATTAATTTTCTCATTATTTCCTTGATAATTTCAACAATTCAATGTAAGATTGCAGTTGCTGCTCATATTTTTTCTTTTTATTTTTCCACTTTCACCATAAGTTTATTCACCAATATGTATTAGAATATATGCACATATTGTGATAATTTATGTATACATGTGTATGTATAAAGAAGAAGGAAATTGTTTATCATTTGCATTACAAATATTTTTATTTTTTAGCTAAAAATAGAGAATAGTTTTTGATATTTTTTTGTAAAACAAATTAATGATTTTAATCATTAATCAAATGTCAAGTGATTTTTATTCTTAATATTTGTTTAATTAAAAAATAAAATACTTGCTTTCAAATAATAAAAAAATATTTTTATTTAAAAATTTATTTCAAAGCAACTTTCTTAAGTAATTCATTTATTAAATGCTATTAATTACCTTATGTTTTGTGGATAAATTACACAAAGCTTTAAATTTTTAAAAATGTAAATTCATTAAAATAAGTCTGAAACAAAATTAAACCCAATTTTTATGTGATAAGTCATAATTTAAAAAGAAAATTGCATCTAAGTTATTAACAAATAATTTTTTATATTTTTTTAATTACTTACAAGTTTTTATTTATAAAGTTTTTGTTTAACGGATTTCACACAATCATGGTTTATTTATTGTAAAATATTTTTTAAAAGTCTTTTCATAAAAATAAAGATACTTTATAAAAGGTACTATGGCCATTTTTTGCCAACTTATGTTTCTAATGTAACAAAGTGTAGTATTAATATATTAGGTATTTATATACAAAATTTAATTCATTTTTAACAATATAATATGTTATCAATATTTTCTGAATTTTAAAAAATGCATTGTACTTATAACTTAATTTTGAAGTTGTCAAAGATGAGCAAAATATTGATATCATCTGCTAGTAGACCTTGAATCTACAGTTAGAGTTTATTTAATAAATAATTATTCATCAATTAGAAGCAAGACTAGATTTTAAAATATGAATGTTTTACATAATAAAATAACACACACACAATTGTTGTTATAGATTTACTAATTTAACAAAAGTTTATCCCAATAAAATAGACTTCAGAATATTAAGTATTTTTGACAAGATATTATAAAAGTCCTCTGTTTATAAATTACTTAAAAAGAAAAAATATCTAATTTGAAAGCAAAAGGCAATAACTTTTTTGACTGTGCACAAATAATAAAATTAAAACCATTATTATATAGGCTATATGAGCACAGACTTTCACATGACCCACCACTCTCCACACTATCTCATAACACTGATACCCTCAAAGACATATAATAAGCCTGTGTGTTTCAGTTATTACAAAAGTACAGATGTTTGCCCATCCCTTGTATATGTATTAAATGGATTATGTCCTGTACATGAGGGTCAGATTGACTTTAGGTCAACATGGTTGTGACAAGAATCTCAGCCTCAGGGTGGCTTTCAGGCATTCCATCATCAGATTTTCAATTGAATGGACAGTTGAAGAGTTGGAGTGTGGAGTAGATTGAAGCCTGTCCATTAAAGTGTGAGGTTTGACTATCTTAATATATATTTGAGCGCTCATGGCATATATGTGTGGAGATGGTAATCTGGACCAACTGATGATTGCTGGTTTAGCATGAAATATCTATATTGGTGATTATTTATCTTTTCAACATATATATGTTTGAGTGTATCAGTGTTATTAAACAGTGTGGATAGTGGTGGGTTATGTGAAAGTCTGTGCTCATATACCCTATATATTACATATATAAACACAGGTATGTAATATGCCTGTGTGTTTCAGTTATTAAAACCATTATTAGTTTAAGTAAAGAAGTAAAACCTTTTTTAGTACTTAGAATTATTGCCAAATCTTTTTTTTTATTAAAATATTTGGAGATTTAATATATTGTAATACTAGCAAGGTATATGTTCTAAAACCACACACATATGTCTGCATTACATAGGTTATAATTTTAAAAATTTAGGGTCAAATTTTTTTTTTAAAAAAAAAAAATTGACCGCATCATTCTTTAGACAGGGGTAGTCAACCTTTTTATACCTACCGCCCACTTTTGTATCTTTGTTAGTAATAAAATTTTCTAACCTCCCACCGGTTCCACAGTAATGGTGTTTTATAAAATAGGGAAGTAACTTTATTTTATAAAATTTATAAAACAGACTTACAGCAAGCTAAAACATATAATAATAATTACTTACCAAATACTTTATGTTGGACTTTCGCTAAGTTTGGTAAAATAAATCTTTATAAAACAACTTACTGTGGTTAAATTTACATAGAAGCATGACATCTAATGAAATTACATTTAATTAATTAAATTATTAATGAGATCCCTGAGGCTGATGCTGCGAAATTAAATACTGGATATGTGGCTCAATTTTTGTAAGGAACAAATGGTCTCCTCTTTCAGAAATATTCAAGCAGTTTCTTTCTTTGGTCATAATATGATTAAAAGCACTAAAGCCTGATTCAACAAAATATGAGATAGAGAAAGGTATCAATAAACTGTATTATCATTTTCCGCATATTTGGATATAAGACAGGCATTTTTTTTATTTTGCCATAGGTTTTCATATCCATCACTATCAAATTTGTTTATTTTATTCATCATATGTAACTTCTAACAGTTCTTCTTGGAAAGTTGCAGCAACCTCTTCAATATGTGTAGTAAAAGGATTTTTCATCCAGTCATATGCCTTCAATTTCAAAATATTTTTAAATCGTTTTTCCATGTCCAATTTAAGTTCATTGAGGTGGCTACTGAATCTGTCAATATTCTCTGGAGTTACATCATCTTTTATAGATGATAATTCAGAAAACTGATGAAATTCTCATTTCAATAGATTATAACAAAGTAGTTCAAGTTTGTCAATAAATAATGACACAATACTTTGGCAACCTTTAAGAGTTTTATTAGCTCCTTGAAGCTGCAAATTGACATCATTAAATCTCTTGAAAATATCTGCCAAATGAAAAGCATCATTCTTTACTGTTTTTAACTGTTGATACATATTGGTCTCATAATTACTTTCAAAAAATTATATGAGACTATCCTATAATGCTACAAAATGAGACAAAGCTGTGCCCTTTTACAGCCACCGCACTTTTGTGTGCAAAAGTAACATATTAAAATCTTCATTATTGTTCTGGCAAAGCTGCCAAAACATTCTATCATTTTTTGCATTGGATTTGATCTTGTTTACACCTCAAATGATTATAGTTAATGATGAATGGAGACTTGTACTTAGATGTTCTCCTATAAGATGTTGTCTGCACCACACAATGAATATATAAAATATTCGGCACTTCTTTCTTCAAATAAGCAACAAATCCATGATAGTGGCCTACCATTAATGGTGCTCCATCAATTGCACATGCAATAATATTCAAAGGAATATTATTTTTTGTAAAGTATGATTTCACAGTATTAAATACTGTATAGATAATTCTTTTGTATATGTAATGAGATTTATTGCAAATAGCATTTCTTCTCATAATACATTGTTTTTATCAAAATAGCATACATATCCCATCAATAAAGTATTATTATCTTCAATGGTGGACTCATCCAGTTGCATGGAAAATGAAGAGTTTTGGAGTATACTTATAAGTTTTTTTTTCAACATTAACTGCCATTTCTTCAAATCGTTGCTTTACTGTGCTATCGCTTAGGTGCAACATTTTTAAAATTTCAGGTATATCTTGATGCATTACTGTTGGGATAAATTCTTTTATAGAGGGTAATTGTGAAGTGTGATAAGAGGTAATTAATTAATCTTTGTTCACTGTATATTGTTTCTTAAATGATGCAACAATTGTTGAACGATTTTGAAATTTTTTATATATTTCCTGAAAATATTCAATGGGCTTGTCCTTATCATTTGGATGCTTTGTAGCAAGATATTCTCACAAGTGACTTGACTTCATTACCTCATTGGATGTTTTATGACACAATTAACACATTAGATATTGTTTATTTACAACAGATTCTATGAAACCCATCTTTAGATATTCTGGTAAATAGCCATGGAGCGTATTTCTTTTTTTGAGACATGGGTTCACAATATTTCATAATATTTTGGTTGAAGCTGTAGGCACATGCTCACTCTCACAAATTGGACTGTGTACTCACCAATGATACTGCAAACAAAAGAGCCTGCACTATAAATCATCATCTGTGCATGCTTCTCATGCATTGTGGATTGGGTTTGCAGGGACATGCGGAAGCTATTCTGGGACAAGGCTCTTTTGTTAGTGGTCACACTATAGCTCCATTTAGTTTCACTTATATAACATGAATTAAACTTATGCATGGGAGATACAAATAGTATATTTTCAGAAATTTAAATTGTCAAGAGGAATTTTATGAAAACCTAATGAAAATGTTTTTAAATAATACTATGAAATTTTTTTAAAAAGTCAATTAAATTTTTTAAAAAAGTACTTCTGTATCGGACAAAACCCTTACCGCCCACCACAAAGGCTGGAATGCCCACTAGGGACCAAGTTGACCACCACTGAGATAGATGATAAAGAATAAACATTAAAAATAATTAAAGAAAAGAAATGTGAAATGATTATACTTTTGGATCAGTTAAGTGTGTTTTTTAAATACCTAATTTTGTAAATAAATCATAATCTTTAAATATTAGGGGGGAGGTATTAATTATAGAGAATTTTTGCCACTTTTTAATAGAATACTTTATTTTACCTTCATTCACAACCAGAAAACGTTTTTCCATCGTTTTACATATTATGAATTAGTTTTGTTTTGTTTTTATCAAGAAATTATAATGTGAGCTTAAAGAATTACATTATTGCAGCAACAGAGTTATGTTGTTAAACAGACACTATAATAAAGGTTACATAACCCAATACCAATGGTCTGGGCATAAAATAAAATCAACTGTTCAATCACAAATTATCCATTGCCACAAGGCTCCATGTAGCATCGTAGATGTATGTCAGAGCTAATTTTTCATCTCTGTTTCTGATGGCCTGAAGTTTTGCCAGAAATAATTTCTTACGGTCAACCAAGGTATGGCCATAAAACGAGTGCACACCTAGTTGACCAATAGGCAAACAACAGAAAAGTTATGATTCTTATGGATGGAAAGATCCCGTTGGATATGCTAGAAATCAGTCCGGTGAGGAGAGGCACTCTTGGTTTGTATATGGATGCAATAAAGTCTCTGTCCCATTGGAGTGATATACAATGGCTCAGAATATGTATTATTGTGTCATCGTCCCGTTTACATAAAGGCAGACTGGGTCCAAGCATGAGAACCCTCTACGATAGACCAGAAAATGGCATGTGAGCACTCAGGTTTAATAATCAAAAAATTATGTTAGTCTCCCAATTATTAGTCATCTATTTTCAAGAATATTAATAAAGATTCTAATAAAAGACTGGTTGCCTATAATTTATTTATTAGTGTATAATTTAGATATTTGATATTATTCATATGAAGAACAATAATAACATATACAATTGTGTTGATTAAAAAATATAATTTATTTTCAATAAGTATTATCCCCCTCCCCCATAGTTAAAATTTATTTCGTACTTCTATGAATTTTATTTAATTTAATTTTGAAAATAGATAACATTTCCTCTTCGGTCTCTATTAATTACCTTAGTTTTTTTTTTTTAATCCACATTATTAACACATAATTATTAGACACAGATGTTGGAATCTGGTCATTAAAATAACTAGCTTGCTTGATAAAATTTCCATATATTTAAAATCAAGTTGTAATTATAATAATTGATCAAGTAAGGTACCTCGGAAATAACTGAAATAGAATGATGAAATTAATATCAATAATTTATCTATCGTTATTATTTAGTATAGCAATATATAATTACGCTGTTTTTGTTTTTTATTCAAAAATGAATGAGTCGATTACTAGGAGAGGTGGAGGGGGACATTTTATAGCTACTGAACGATTAGTTAACTTTAAATAGTTTTTGGTTGGTCGATATGTGTATTTATTAGAATTATTTATTTTTGACTAATACATAGGCAAAGAAATGTGAAATTAATTTTTACTAATTGTTTTATAGAGTTTCTTTTTTAATAAGCTATTAAATATTTAAATTCATTCATGTGTGTTCCTGGAAAATGATGAATAATTTTTCTCTTTTAGATCAGTTATTGGATATTGAATGTCCCATCTTTCATATGAAATGTTTGCCACATCAAAGTTGTTCTGCAGCTAATGAAATTCCCCGTCCTGATCGATATTTAACTTTCTAGTAAATTTTTTATTGTTATTTTGCTTGCATGATTATGTATAAATCAGTCATTGTATGTGCGTATATGTGCATCATCTATGTATGTGTATATATATATATGATACGTTTATATTTAAAATATTAACCTTTTTTTGTCTGAAAACAGATGCAGAGTCTAGGCAATACACTTAAAGCAATAACATTTGATCTACATTGTTGATTTTTTTTTTTTTTATGCTAAACCTTTTAATGCAATTTATGTTTGCAATGCATGTTTAAAATCTCTGTTAATCAGTTATAATATTTAAAGTTATTTCTAAATAAGCATGTCTTACATTACTACAAATGTATACATAAATATATATATCCATTGATGAGTGTTTTATTTTTTATAGCAATGGATCTTATTTCATTGCATAAATATATGTTATTTACGTTGTAAACATATATAAATACAGTACTTATTATTTTTATAAGCAATGGGTCTTATTTCATTGCATAATATATATATATTATCTATGCAAATGCTCTAAGTTTAGAATCAAAATAAGTGATTATAATGAAAATGAAAAATATACTCTCATAATTATTTTTGTATGATAATGTTTATAACTGATTTCATTGTAATTTAAAAAGTAATAAAAACAATTGGTTTTTTTGTTGTTGTTGTTGTTGTTTACTTGTTTGTTTGTTTATTTGGTGCAAAATTTAGTGTGATTACTCTTTTCTTATTATTACTTAAAATGTAAGAAAATGAAATTGAAGCTGTAACTTTCCATTATTTTTGCTTGGAAATATTAAGATTCGTTCTAATGCCAAATATATTCATTTATCGATAACATTTATTACCAGCCTTGGATATTTTCATGAAGATTATTGGGGATGTATTTTTTGTATATGATTATTTTCTCTCACCTACACTTTTTCTATTATTATTATTATTATTATTTTATTATAGAAAACAAATTATTGTTTTTAAATTATTTGATTTTATTTTCGTCAATCCATAAATGACAAAGAAACATTTTTTCTTGCAATGGAGCTTTCGTTATTTAATTTATATTTGCTTTATTTATGTGAACAATATAATTATTTGTTTTATTCTTGATAGTTTAAAAATTAGACAAAATAATGGAAGCACTTTTATCAATATGATGTAGGATATAGTCACTTTCTGAAGAAAATGCTTAAGAAACTGCCTGTTTCCTATGTGAAATGAGAATTTTATCGCTAGGATAAATGTTAAACTTTTTTTTTTTTGTCAAAAGCTTCAAATTTTGAAAAATATGTCAGTGGAAAATGTCAGCTTCTTATTGGTTGTTAATCAGTAGTCCTCAATTAATTAATAATATTTGAATAAGATATTTAGAGAAATTATGTGAATAACATGACACTGTGTCCATGTTCCTCAAACTAATATTTGATTGTCTATGTTTTTATAAGGTCATCATTTTGGAAGATTATATTATAATCTCCAATTAATCTATACACAATAAAATAAACTTGCTTTTTCAATAGTGTTCAAATACCCTACATTTATGAAAAATCTTTGTAGATATTGGTTCAAATGAATAGCAGAATATATTTTTAAGTTATAATAGTTCCAATAAGATGTTTGGCAATTGAAAAAAGTAGTTTATTTGATAGGCATTCCTTGATAATTCTCTCTTATAAACTCTTCTAACAAACTGTAAAAATGTAAACAATGATTTGACTGACTATATGATATGCTATCAAAAATTTATTAGTCAATTGTGTATAACTTTGCCCTATAGATGAAATTCAAATTAAATATTTTTTTAAAAAAATAATTAACATCAGAAACTAATGGCAATTCAGCCCTTAATGTTTTTGCTTGAAAATTTCATAATAGATTATTTTGGTAGAAACTACAATCTTTAGATATATCATGGCCATTATGGTGATTTATTCAAATGTGTTTTTACATTTTTGGATACTATCCCTAATCAATTATTATTATTCTTAAGCATTGATTTGCTTCATAATTCATTCTCCCATTGTCAATCTTAAATCCTAAACAGTTCAGTAGTTTTTGACATTGATGATTCCATTAATGATGTATCTACAGTTTGACTGCTTGCTAAATTAATATCAACTTCCTATCAAATGCTTTTTATCTATCTTTATAAGAATCTAACCATAAAAGAAAAACAATCAAATGTTGAAATATATTCTCATGTCTGGGTCATATGATACCAGATATATGTTGGTAATATGACTCATGGTCCTATTAATTTGTTCAACCTCATTATGCTGAAACTATGTATTTAATTGTGAGTTATTTGGGAAGGATGAGGATTTAAACTAATATTCTGATTTGCTCATCTACATTCTTTTCTGAACATTAAGCTTGAAGAATGAATTTTGATTATCATGTTTATAATACACCATTAAAAACATTGTAATGTATATCAATTTATATGTTTTTACTAATAGTTGAATGTTTTTGAAAAATTTAAATAAAGTTTGAATTTTGTTAAAAAAATTTAGCAATTAAATTTAGATGATAGAAATAGTCTAACTTATTGTAACAAGTAAAATGCCATCTCAAACCTTCACATTAATATTCAGTACTATATCGAACTTCACATATTATGAAAAATTATCTAAAATTGGCCAAAGTAACAATTTACAATTAAAACTTCTAAAGTCACTCCCAAACAGCTGAGAAAATTATTGAGATAGCAAGTTGTTCAAGTATCATACCTTGCTTTCCATTAAAAATAAAGAATGTTTGTTTTTAAAAAAATGTTGGAAAATCATATTATAAATTACATGAAAAATAAAAGAATGACAAGAAAAGACGTTTGTATATTAAATATTATATAGTACCAAACAATCTAGTAATTACTTTAATTAAAAATTTTAGTTTTAGACATCCAATGAATGCTGATGTTCACATTGTAGTAAAATGATTAAAATTTAGTATCACATCATTTCATAACCCTTATTAGATAAAATGGCAGGAATTGAGGAAATAACTCAAAAATTGTCTCTAGTAGAAGCAGAAGAATTATGCTGGTGAATAAAATGAACACTTGAAAATATTAATTACCCAAATCAAACATTACCTATGTTGAGAATGAAGCTGTTCTTTCAATCTAAATAAATCAACATTGTACTCCCTGAAAATAAAGGCAACATTACAGTCACAACAGATGCTAATGATTATAATAAATAAGAGAGCTTCTCACAGAAGGCCAATATAAAAAGATGGCAAAATATTGTGCAACAGCTACAGAAACAAAAGTACAAGCATTACTCAAAAAATATTATATTTCATTAATTCAGAAAATTATCAGTCCATTTCATCAAAATTCCACATCTCTATATTCTATCTAAAATACATAAAGGTCATGGTTCATTAAGACATACTATTGGTATTTGAAATTCATTAATATTAAAACTGATTAATATTTCTTCTTTAGGTTCTTGATCTTTTGGTATATAAGACACAGTCTTTCTTAAAGATAGCAGAAACTTTGTAATATTAATCAAGAACATGGAAAATAAAATGAACTGATAGATTAATAAACTTCAGTGTGAAAAGTTTATTCACAAAAGTACTCTATGATGAAAATTATAAGAAAAAGATTGAATGAGAATAATAGCTTACAAATTAGAACAATTGCTTTTGCGCATGGGAACTCTTAACATTTGGCATAATAACTTATAATGCAATACAGAATTATTTCAATTAAAGAATTGCTATATGTTTGCCACTGTCATCTTAATTAGGCTTATTTACATTTAGGAACTTGAAATGATAGTCATAAATACTACACCATTTAAAGTCTGGTTTTGCTATATTGATAACATATTTGTTGTATGGTTATATCCTAGATACACATCAATGGCATGCAACATCAATTTAATTCACAATAGAATTTGAACAAAAAGGAAAATTGACAATCTTAGATATTTTTGTGACAGTTCCTCTCATGACAAATCAAAGTTATGATTATAAAAAAACCTATATCCACATAAAAAAATATTTTGGCAAAACTTCCTCCCAGTGTAAATATTTTCAGACTACATGCTTTTATTATACATATATTTCACTTATGAGTCTACTCTTGTTAGATGAGCTAAAAGTTTTGTAATATCTAAATTCTACACCAGAAAGATATTATAATGGCAACTCATTTGATTTTAAAGCTAAATTTCATATATGATTAATTATGGGAGTAATATTATCCCACAGATATTTCACAAAAGATAGGATAATTTTTATACTAGAAGATAGATTAATATAGATATCAATTTGAGGAATAGTTATATAAATCTAAAACTGGATTGGCTTTCATTTATTTCTCAAATGAATTGACCCTATATTACATATTATTATTATTATTATTATTAAGGAATAAAATGAGAGATTAAAGCTTCAATCACAGTATGAAAGCATTCATTAACTAATCACTATATTAAACCACTAAACATCATATGATCACTATTCTTTATGTTTATACAAGCTGTTTAAACTGAGGCAAACTCTCCATACAATAGTGCCATTCAATGCAAGACAGAGTAATCAATGAATACTGGAAGATTTGTGCATAAAATCTCTAACAAGTGCTTAGTCATCCAATATCTCCAGACTAGTTTCTAGCTTGTGGCTTTTTTAAAACAAAATTAACAAGGAAAGTCTATACAAGAGGATCAAAAAAGTAAAAATTTCATAATCATACCAAAGTTCAATTTTGACAGGTGTTGATGTTAGTGGTGACATTTTTTCCAGTGTTGTCAAAGATAAAAGAATGCCTTTGAAATAAATCTTTTCTTAGAGAAAAATAGGATAAAGACTATTGAAAAGCCTTGGATCTGAGAGCACTGCACCTAGATCTTGGGATCTAATGCAATCCTCCAGCATCCACCTTTTTCTTTATTAGCTAACTATAAAGCTTTAAGTCCAAAATGAAAACACAATAATATTTTCAATTCAAGCTCACTAGCTTATATAGTTGCCCTATAGGATTATGATGGTTGTGGTTATTAAAGAACCAAAGACACCAAAAACTATGAATGCTGAACTGAGTTCAGATCCATATGACTATATAAGCTAATGAGCTTGAATTGAAAACATTATTGTGTTTTCATTTTGGACTCAAGCTTTATAATTAGTTAATAAGATAAAAAGTTTGCTGGAGGGTTGCATTAGATCCTAAGATCTGGATGTAGTTCTCTCAGATCCAAGGCTCCTCACTAATGAAAGCTACAAGTTAGAAACTAGTCTGAGGATATTGGATGAGTAGGCACTAGATAGGGATTTTATACACAAATCTTCCTGCATCCATTGATTACTCTGGATTGCACTAGGTGGTGCTACTGAATGTAGAGTTTGCCTCTGTTTAAACTAATCACTATATCATGTGAAAAAAACTGATCAGTTATTTCATAGTGATTGTTGCTGAGAGATTGTTTTCAAAATATGTAAGATTCATGATAATTGACTTTTTTTTCATAATGTGATGATCAAATAACAAATGCTTCATATTCTGTGATTGCTAACTGGATTACAAATGCTTTATATGTTGTAATTGGATCATACATCTTTTCCAGATTTATTTATATTAATTTTATAGGTATCATAAAATTGATGATCCAGAGAAATCTTAAGTATTTTGAAAAAAAATTATTTTAAATTGTATAATATAATTTGACTAATGTCAGTTATAACATTAAATATTAATTTAATTCTTAAATACATAATAATGATATAATCAAGCAAAAATAATAAAAAAATAAAGTTCATTAAAAGAGTGAAAAATTGATATGGTAATTAAAACTAAGATGATTTTTTAATTTTACTACAATTATCATTCATAATCTTAAATTTCTTCTATAGAAAAGATCCTTCTAGCACTGGATTGGATCATAAAATTATGTGATTTCCTTAATATTAATACTACATTTCATTGTAGTATTAATGTGCTATTTTCACAATGTCTTTGAATCTCATATTCAACTACATCTGATTATTTATTATAGAACAAGGAATTCAAGATATCAATTACTTGAATTAATCATGGAAGCAACTCGTAACATCACTTGATAAAAAAATTTAAAGTAAATTCAATTATTTTTTAATGATTACTATTTTCTTCTTTCTATAACATTTAAAAATTTATATATAAACATTCAACAGCAAACTTATCAATTTATATATATATATAATGCACATAATATTTTTGTGAGTTATATATATACACCTGGGTCTCGTTTTACGTGATAGATAGGTTCCTCAGAAAACACGCGCAAACGAAATTGCGCAAAAATAGACGTAATTTACATTGAAAGGGGGGGATGCGGTCTGTGATTTTTCAAAATTCGTGTAAAAGCAAAGCACCAATGTAAAATTACTTTAAAATTCACACAAAAAAAAAAATAAGGAAATAAAATATGACTAATAAAAAATTCCAAATTTGAAAAAAACTGATATAAGACAAACTTTTTTTAACTATAATATTTAATTTTATTCAAAATAATATATTTTTATGCATAATTTACAGTACAGTAATTTACATTTTTATACATGTTTTAATTATTATCGCTATTTGCGAAAAACACATTTGTTTGCAAACTGAGGAAATACAACTAGCGCCAACTTCACACTCATGTTGTGTCAATGGTTTTCTGGTGACAACGTAATTAGTAATTAATCTTTGAGATGATGATTTTATTAATTGTTTATGAAACTAACAACTAAAAATTAAATTCTTATTTTTGTCTTTATTTTTTTAATTTTCAATTCGTTTAAAAATCAAATTTCACATCACATTAATTTCAAATCACCAAGTAATTTTTAAATTGTTAATTACAATTAAAAATCAATTTTAATTTTTAATAGTCAAATTTAATTGTGCCCACTGCCATTAATCACCTTTTAAAAATAAACTTGTGGACACTAAATGATTAATACTGTAATTGATTATGTTCTTTTTTAAAAAGCAAAAACAGAATGTGATTTAAAATGCAAAATTAACACGCACAATGTTTGAACAAATTTACATTATGTGTATACATTAAATCAAGATGCAATCCTCCATTCAACTGAAGCCATCACCACTTCACTCTCTAGAGTATACCTTTCATTATATGGAAAGGTTGGCCTCCTCAACATGATCATAATGCCAAAAATCTCATATTATCTTCCATTCGTTAAAATGTCTAAACAGTTTCAAAATAAAATTAACCGATTATGCACCAAACTTCTCTGGAGAGGAAGGACAGTTGCTATTAGCTTGCGAGGTATCCAACGACCACGCAGGTTCAATGGACTGTCATTCCACTCAATACAAGCAATCATCTACATAATCTGATCCTCTCCTGTGGATACTCTAACATTATTAAAAAAATTACACCGACAGATCGTCCTCCACCCTCTTCCAGTTCATGGATAGCATCCCTAATACAACAACTACAACTTTATAACCCGATAATACCCTTTAACCTTAACCAAAAAAAATCACCTTATGGGAAGCATACAATATAATCAACTATAATCAACAACCCATTAAAACCAGCCTAGAAGTAACCAATCAAAGACTCATTACACACTTCAAAAGATGGAGTCTGGAACCCAAATTCCTTGACTTCATCATTAAAATAAATCTTAATGCGCTACCCACGAATTGGTTTCTTTATCACCGAAGAGGTTTTACCAGCATTGACCCTATATGTGGTCTGTGTGCTCGTGAAGATGAAACCATAGACCATATTATACACCGGTGCCCAAGACTTAAAACTCTGAAAGATATAATTATAATCAATTCCAACATAAGACCTGATATGATTTTCTCACTTGAAAATGCCATTCATAATGGTTTTTTTTTCAATAATAAGGCTTTCTACCTTTGTCCTTTATTCCATATGGATAGTGAGATGCAAAAGTCTCATGGAATTACCCCCCCCCCACCCCACCCCCACAAATCATACCATTGTTTTATCAAACGCTCAAAAAAATCAAGAAACATGACCAGCTCCTTGCCTCCAGTAAAGTCTTTGCTGACACCTGGTCTTTAATTGCTCTTTCCTTTTCCTGATTATCAATTCCCACCTCCCCAGCATTATAGAATAGTCATTTATAAAAGAAAATATTCATGTCTATATTAAAAATGCTAATACCATTAAACAAGTTCTTAGAATCTCTTCACTATACCTAACCACATAAGAGTATAACATTGTGCTCTCATAACATAATCTAGCCAGATGACATATAGAACATTATATAATCATAATATTGTAAAATTTATTCATTTATTTATCCTTTATTAGTATATAATCACTATTTATTGTTAATAAAAATTTTATTGAAATGAAATGTGAAAATCATACTTTTAATTTCATTATTGCATAAAATCTTACTATTATAAAGCACTGAAAATATTGAAATTACTAAGATGAAAGTCTAATTCCAATAATGTGCTATTACTTTCAATATAACGTAAGTGCGCAAAATTTATTATTTAAAGTAATAGCGCACTATTTTAGTTCGACTTCCGGTGAATCATGAATCGCGTAACTTCAAAATCATGTTAAATAAGTCCGCATAAAAAGAGACCCAGGTGTATTACAATTAACGTTTATAAGTCAATTATTTTATATAGCGTGATGTTTTTTATAAACAATAATATTTAAACAGCATTAAACTGTTGCACATGCGCTTTGGATTTTAAATATAAAATGAATGAATACTAACACTTCAACCACATGATAAAGTCTTTGGAAAAGACAGAATTCAAACACTTAAGATTCGCCCATACAAAAGCGTTTGGGTTCGAAAAGATAGATGGCCAGGCCATTCTGTCTTTTCCAAAGACTTTATCATGTGATTGAAGTGTTAGTATTCATTCATTTTATATTTAAAATCCAAAGCGCATATGCAACAGTTTAATGCTAATTAACATTTATAAAAAATAATTTATCGTAAAAATTGTATGTAACATTAAAGTTTTAGAATTGTAATAAAATAATTAATATTTTTCTTTTCAAAAGTATTTTGATCTTTTTTCAAAAGTCATAATTTTTTTTGTCTTTAGAAAAAATGAAAAGTTTTTTTTATAAATTGTATATCTCTGCCATCTTTTGTCTTACCATTGTAAACAATATATCAAAACAAAGGTAAATTTATCCTCTTTCCAATGATGTATTACATGTTTCCATATGTTGAACAGTTTTTCCACAAATTTAAATTGAAGATTTTTTTTCCCATTGGAAAATTTCAAAAAGGAGAAGAGCCTTACTAAAAATAATTTATACCAAAAAGTTGAATTATAAATACTTTGTAATATTTCTGTTATAATGATAACAAAATTTAAATATACTTAAAACATTAAAAATATTTCAAAAGTATTTCAAATTATTTTTGAAAATTATAACATTTTTTTTTATTTGTGAAAATGTTATGAAGTAAACAAATAATTTAATTTTTTTTTATAAACCCATCACTTTTCATACTGTTATAAAAAGACAGACATATAAAAGATAATTTAATATAGAATTAATTGATGTATAATATGATTTTATATTTTTAATGATTTTTTCCCATAAATTGAAATGGAAGATCTTGGTTTAAAAGAGATAGCACTTGCACTCTGAGATGTTTTTATGGATTGAACTTAGAATTATTTTAATGTCTTAGTGAAACATTATTTTCATTAGAAAAAAAATGAAACTTATTGATTAGCAATTTTTTATAATGGGTATGCTATTAGCACCCAATTTTGATTTAAAAATTTTTCTGTAAACATTTTTCTCCACTAGCCAAAATTTACTTTGTATTTCCATAAATTTTATTTAACTTTGAAAATAGATGCACTTCCTCTCCTGTTTCTATTAATTATCTTAGTTTTTTTAAAAACATTATTTATACATAATTAATTATTAGATACACATGTTAGAATAAAATAACAAGCTTGCTAATAAAACTTCTATATATTTAAAATCAAATTTCATCATAATCTTGATCAAGCAAAGTATCAGGGGAAAAGCTGAAGTGGAATAAAATTTATATCAATAATACATCTATCTTTGTTATTTAGAATGGCAATATACATTTAATTATGTTTTTGTTTTAAAGTAACTGAATGGGCAATTATAAGGAGGGGAGGTAGGTATTTTGTAATCATTGAACGATTAGTTGGTTTAAAATAGATTTGATTAATTGATCCATTTTGTTTGTATGTATTTATTAATGCTATTACTAATAAGTAGGCGAGAAATATTATGTAATTTTTAGTATTTGTTTTATAATGCTTTTTTTAATAAGTTGATAAATTATTTAAGTTGATTTATGTCTTTCTCTGCAAAATAATTAAAACTTTTTTTTAGATCAATTATTGGATATTGAATGCCCCATCTTTCATATGAAATGTTTGCCACATCAAAGATGTACTGCAGTTAATCTAACTCCCCGTCCTGATATATATATGATTTATTAATATTTTTTTAATTTCATAACTAATGTATAAATAATCAATCTTCATATGAGCGTATGTATTATCATCTGTGTAAGTAAAATATATACGTATTACTATATCCTGTGTATGTATAATTATGTAATAGGCTTATATTTAAATATTAACCTTTTTGCCTGAAGACAGATGCAAAATCTAGGCAATACAATTAAAGCAATAACATTTTATCACCAGTCAGGATTGTTTTCTGCACTCACCCTTTTAATACAATTTATTTTAGCCACGCATATTTAAAATTTATATTATTTAAAGCTGTTATCATTGAATAAGCATGTTCTTATATCATAGATGTATATATAAACATATATATATACTTGATATATTTTTCATATGCAGAGGATCTTTTTTATTACGTATATGTATTTTATCTATGCAAATGCTCTAAGATTAGAAGTTAAATAAATAAATGGTTATAATGTTTTGGAAAAAATAAATATATACTTATAATTATTTTTGTATGCTAATATGCTTCATAAATGATTTCATTGTAATTTAAAATAAATAAGAAATAAAATAATAATTGTTTTTGTTGTTGTTGTTTTTTTTTTACAAAATTTGTTGTGATTCTTTTTTTTTATTATTATTATTTAAAATGAAAGAAAACGATATTGTTTGATGCATAATTATCATATGAAGTTGAGGCTGAATCTTTTCCAATATTGTTGCTTGGAAACATCACGGTTGGTTCTAATGCCAAATATATTCATTTATCAATAACATTCATTACCAATCTTAAATGTTTTCATCAGGATAGACTTGGGATTCATTTTTTGTGTGTGTGATTATTATTTCCCCCCACCTACACTTTTTCTTTTATTATTTTTTCACAATATTAAACAAATTATTGATGTTTTTTAAAATTATTCCATTTTAATCAATCAATAAAGGTCAAACATAATTTCTTGCAGAGGAGCTATTGCCATTTATTTTGTATTTGTTTTATTTATTTACACAATATAATTATTCATTTTATTGTCTGTAGTTTAAAAGTTATTACAATAAAAAATTTAATGTTAACCCTTAATTGTCAGTTTAAAAAATTATATTATAATTTCCATTTAGATTAAACACAATGGTGCAAACCTGCTCCTCCATAGTGTCAAAATACATTACGACTGTGAAAATTCTTGAAGATATTGGATCAAGTGAAAGGCATGATATGTTTTTAAATTGTGATTGAATCCCTAATATGATTCACTGTTAAAGATAGTAGTTTATTTATAGGTGGTATTCATGGATAATTTCTACTTACAAATGCTTCTAACAAACTGTAAATGGGAAAACAATGATTCATTTCATACCTTTAAAAAGTTATTGTTTACTTGTGGAATTCCATTCCTATGGCTGAAATGGAAACTAAATTTGCAAAAAAAAAAAATTTTTTTAACATCAGAAATTAATAGCAACTCAGCCATTAATATTCTGCTTTTGTTAAAAATTAGAGTTAAATATATGGTGATCATTGTTTTTCCCATTTGTGTATTTGTATTTTGGCTACTACATAATATTTATTATTGCTTTTTCATCGTTGATTTATTTCTTAAATTATTTTTCTGAAATTTGAAATTATCAATTTTAAATGTTTAACACTTCTGCAATTTGTACATTGAAGCTTCATCTAATCAGACACTAGTAGTTTGATTTATGAAATTGATGTCAAGACAGATTAAATGTTGAGATATGATACTATTTCTATGTCACATGATGTCAGAAGTGTGGTGCTGATATGATGCATGGCTCTATTAAATTTTCAACCTTATTTTTCTGTAAATGTCTTTTTGTTTATAAGTTGTTTGAATAGAAGTATTTAACCTGATATTCTAATTTTTGCTTATTTAAACTCTTTTCTGAACTTTAGGCATGAAGAATGAATTTAATATTGTACTTTTTATATTAGAATATGACTGTATTTTTGAACCCCAATCAAATATTAATGATAAACATATTGAAGAGCATTATCAGTCTAGCCTATTTCTGGTAATATTAGCAATTGAGTAGTAATATTTCCTGCTCATTATAGTCCATTGATCTAGGAGAATATGATTTAAAAAAAGACCTTAGATTACTGGACATTTTTATTTTTTGAGCTGGTTTCATTAACCAATACCCGTCATGGCAACACTAGAAACCTAGCTTCAAATTTGTATATCTTAAATGGTTATCCCATCAACATTGAGCAGTAGCTTCGAGTAGAAGAAACTTAATCACAACATTCAGGATGACCACATGCTAGTGTGTAGGTTATGTGGGGCACAAAGGCACATCATCACTGGAGTGCCAAGACAACAAAGATAATAAAATTTATATGTAAATAAAATTGTTTACATTTTCAAATCATTTTATTATTAGAAATATGTTCTGAGTGTAAATATTTTTTATTTAAGAGGAATATTTCTTTATGTAAACTTATTTGTGCCAATTATCCAGGTTTCAAATTTCTAGGCACAAGCGTAAAACATACTACATATATATTCTTATCATTACACTAAACCAAATAGACTGACACCATTTTATCATAATAATTAATAAAACTTATATATTAATGTTCAGATTTCTGAATCACTTTATTCATAGAAACACATTCTGATTGTAAATGTTTATTAAATATAAAAGAAATATTTATTTACTTAAACTTATTGTGACAATTGCTCTAGTCTCAAAATATATTTCATATATACTCTATCATTAACACAAAACCAAATAGGCCAATTACCTTTCATTATTATCATTAATAAAATTTATATGTAAATGTTTAGATTTCCCAATCATTTTTATTTAAATATCTTGATTTATATAAAAAGTAATATTATTATTAATAATCTATTTAAAAAATATTGCCTCATAATTACAATAATTCTGCATATGATGAAATTATCAATAATATTTTACAAAGCTCAAATGTGTTCTTCAATTTAGAGTGCTAGATAGAGTGGCTGCCTCTGAAATATGAGTTCTGTTATTATGCTTGTGTGTAACTGTTGTTAAAACAGGCAAAATTCACTATACGTATATCTAGATGCAGTGCTCTCAGATCCAAGGTTCCTCACTGACGAAAGCCACAAGCCAGAAACTAGTCTGGGGATATTGGATTAGTAGGCACTAGATAAGGATTTTATGCACAAGCCTTCTGGCATCCATTGATTTCTCTAGCTTGCTGTGTGTGGCATACATATAGTGAGTTTTGCCTGTTTTTAGTTCTGTGATTAATTTCAATGCTGTATTGTGCTAAAAAATTAAATAATGTTATCTTTCTTTTTTTTTTATTATACCATATTATCTTTTTACATGTTTTACTAAATAGCTTTTTTATTCTTAATAATTTCTTGTTTAGATACCATATTATTTTTTACACTTTTTACTAAATGGCTTTTCCTTGGATATGTTCTTTAGCTAAAAACTCATAATTGATCCACAATCTACACTAAAGTCCAAATCTAAGGGAAATAGAATAAGTAAAAAACAAAATTTTTAGAATGATATTATTGCATATCAAAATATTTAATTCTTAGCAAATTCATGGTAATATTATTTAATGCAAATGCCAACATGATTGCACTATTGACAAAGTCTTAAAAATGTATCTAGTAGAACAAACTGTTTGATTTTTTTTTGTTTATAGTTATTTAAAATAAACTATAAATAAACAAAATAAAGTGCAAGGCATTTAATTGCTTTTAAAAATGTATTGAATAAACAATCTAAGTATGAAAATTTAAAATTTCTTTCTTAAATAAATCCTGGCTAATTCCTAATTGTTGAACTTTATAATGTATAATATATATAATAGAACTTATTAATAAATGATAAAAAATATAATACAATAGTGTAAATATTTATTATTGAATAAAAACAAATGGAAGTATTTTTGTTAATAAAAAACAAACAAGTTTTGTGTCTGAGAGGTACTGATTTAAAAATAATGGATAGATTTTCAAAACAAAGAACTTTCTTTGTAAGCATTATATTAGACATGCTATTTAAAATTGACCTAGTTTGGTGGAATAAAATATAAAAGTTATATGAATAGACAATGTAAGTATAAAAATTTAAAATATTGAACAACTATATATAATAAAATAAAAAATTAAATAATAGTGTAAATATTTTATTATGGAAGATATATAATTTTGTTAATAGAAAATGTGAATAAGTTTATGCATGAGAGATTTTCAATGGGTTTTCAAATAAACAGACTATTTTTAATAAAATACTGATCTGCCGATTAAAATTGATCTAAATATTGATGTAGAAACTAATGAAAACAAGCAAGGCTATCTTTGTTCCTTGTTATGCAGGATGGATCTAAGAAGTGAAACATTTCAAAGAATCATTCTAGATGTACATAATATTTTTAATAACCAGGTAAGTAACTTATGTATTATATTATTATTTATATACTATCAGAACTGGCCCAAGAAGGGGAGGGAAGAAGTGCAAAGTTTTCATGGGAATGTGTGGTGGTCTTTTAAAAGTGATAAAAACACTTAGATATTTAAAAAATGATCTTATTAGCAGATATTTTCTATCTTCACTAGCAATTTTGCAGGATTATCCAAAAAATAATAAAAAAACTTTTGAAAGAAAAATCCCATTTGTGTTAAATAAATATTTTTGTTTTAAAGTATTATTTGAGTATTGTTTCAAATATTATTTTTTCAACATTAGTTTGTTTTGTTTTAGCATGTGTTTTAATCTGCAGATTTATTTTATAAAAATAAATGAATAAAACACCTAAGGTATTTACCGAACATGTTAAATGACTAAAGTCATATTTTCAAGTTTTTCTTGTGAAAATACTGAGAAAAAGTGTCTTTCATTTTTTTTTTTTTTCACAGAATGGGCAGAGGTGCTAAAATTTACCTTGCACATAGATTAAACTTTAAAATTCAACTACAATAATATAATGCATCAATAAACTCCCTCAAATAATATAGTCAAAATAGAAAAATCTTTGATAAGGGGCATTGTAAGAATCATTTCTACAATGTAATGATTTTTAATAATTTCCATTACAATCTTTGTTTGTTAACATAAACTAAAATATTTCATTTATCTTCCATACTTGATTAACGTTTTAATGATAGACACTTAAAAAAATTATAATTGAGTAAAATTGCATGATGTATTAAATAAAAAAATTAAATGAAGATTTTCATTAATGAGCAGATAATATTAATAAAATTTTGTCACATATAACATATATACAGACTATTGATAAACAATTATGTCTGTATATTCTGTGTTTCCTTATTTCAGCTGGTAAATGGATGAAAAGTTGATTAATAATCCTTGTTTTTTTCTTAATTTTGGCTGGCAATTAAACTGTTTATCCTTGGGTTTTTAATTCTGTCTACTAAACATTTGATTTTTTTTTATTTTTGACTGGCAAACAAATAATTCAATATATTAAATAATTCTTGTTTTTCCTTATTTTGGATGCAAATGAATAATTTATTCTATTAAATAATCTTTAGTTTTTTTCCTTATTTTGGCTGGTCAATATCATGATGTTTTCTTCTTTCACAATTTATTGGCAGGTATAATTTTAGAGAAGGTCTATAATGGTGATTTCAATTTTTGGACAAAATAAACGTTTCTTCAAATAATGATGAGCATTATTTCCTTTCAAATCAGGGCTGGATCTTCACAACTTGTTTATCTATGGAGCAGCATGTTAAGGCAGGGATGAATACTTGCTTGAGGGAGCCTAGCCACACATATTGGTGATTTCATAATTTTTTATATTAGTTTTACCAACAAGTAAATATTGTTGTACAGATTTGATATGGAAGACTGCAGTGAATCATACAATGTTCAATGATGAATTGGCTTTTATAGAATTGCAGATGATTTTAGATCCATTTTCTCCTCTAGAAAAATATGTTCTATTCACAGCCCTTTATAATTAACAGTTCATGCTTATCAAAACACAAATATATTATTCAACACCTTCCAGCAGTTTGTCTCCAAAATGTATATCAATTGAATTCTAACTACATTTATTAATAAGGATTAGTGGGAATAATATCTTTATTCATGTTGTATAATTTTAATTTTTTTTTAAGTAAACTATTTCTAGGATTGATTGAATTAATCTAGATGTTTCTTTCATTTTGAGTTATAGATAATTTTAAGTTATGTAATTTTGAAGTAAGGCAGCAATAACATGGATATCATTTATAGATATTGTGGATCACAAAGATAAAAATTTTTATTCTTTTATATTTTTATAAGAATATATCAACTGTTCATATTAGATAAGTAAATACCTCTTGACTTTTGAAGTATATGCACTTATTTCAGAGAATATGTTGAAAATCACTCATAAAGAGTCACTATGCCAAATTGGATTATTAGTTAGTATTTATGTAATAAGTATCAGAATCTCATAAACAGGAAAATGATAATTTGATCAATATCTGGAAATAGGCCTATGAGAAGCAATTAAATTTATAAATTATTATTATTAAAATAATAATAACTTATCCTATTATTCTTAATAATATATTATATATTGAATAATTATTGTAATACAATAAATAACCAGATCTATGTATATTGATACCTTCATGTCTCAAAGATGTAAATTTATTACACGCATAAATTTTGTATATGAATTATATCTGTTATATGATAAAATAAATTGTTCATTTTATTTTAGAATGACTCGATATTCTCTTTAGGATATAAGATTATACTTGCTAAATTAATACCTTTTGTCTCTTAAATATCGATTACTTGTTATCATTTAATATTCCCTGAAGTGTGAAGAATATAAGTATTAGAGTTTTATATATTCTATCTATTTGGAGAGCAATAAAATAAAATATTTCTTTGACTCCAGAATAGATCCATTACTTATAATATTCATGCTCTTAATTTTATAGATAGTTAGATATTTGGTTTATATAAAGTGTCTTGTAGATGTAATTAGAAAACATCATTATCACCACCAAATTGCTATTACATTATTGTTTCACTAGGCTAATTTACATCATCATTTAAACACATATCTTTATAATTTAATGCTAAAGGTAATGATTTAGTTGATAGATATTTGAATTGTGTTATGTAATTTAACATATATGTAGGAATTATACCCACCTGATAATCTACAACTCTCAACTGTTTATCATTATAATATATATGATTTACTTAATGCCTTGATCTTTTAATATATTTTTGGCATTTATCTAATATAGCTACAGTGGCAGAATGCATAGTCAATAAAACTAGCTATGTAATAATTTCTCTATTTTTCTAGGCCCACGGTTATTATATAAACAATGAACATACATTTAATTATATATTAAATCTTTTCCACTATCTTCAATTAAATGTTAAGTCTTTAAAAAAAAAATTCAAAGTGTATTTAAACTTTTCAAAGCATTCAATTATTAGTAATAACTCACAAGTTAGTATATATCACAACATTTCAAGTGTTATTATTCTCTGTTTTTCAAATATCACTGGTCTAATAGCATTAGCATAATAATCAAACCTGGGATATTTGGCTTTGTCAATACTAAAAAAAGATGATTAGGCAAAGGTTTATCTGAATACCAATCAGTTGAAAAAAATAAAGTGCCACACAAAAAATACACCATTGTCCATTTATGAGTTGTTAATAAAATTTAGAAAAAAAGAAAATATTTACTATGTTTGGTCTCACCTCTAGTTATTAAAAGTAGCATTTAAGAATCAAATTTCATCTTTATTTAATAAACTCTATTTAAGATTAAACTTTACTTAGAAGATCGGTAATATACTGCGTTCGGATATAGCAGATACTTTGACAGTTTAACTGCATTTATTAGATTAATGTACATTGTACATTATATATATTGCTCATTGATTCTCATGTTTTATTCTGTTAATCGTTCTCCCTATCTTTCTAGTCTATGGAAAACTATTTTCACATTATTGTGTGTACACAAAATCAGAAAAACAACACTTTTCCTAAATATTTTTTTAATTAATTAAATTCTGTATTTTTTTAATCTCAATTAAATAGATAACGAATGCATTTGATTTATGTAATTTTCTATATTTAAAGAAACATTTGATTTGCTTCACCTATATAATTTGTTTAAAATTTGTATTTTATTTTTATATTACAAATAGAATCTAACATTTTGTTCATCATCATCATCATCAACCATTATCAATCCACTGCAGGATGAAGGTCTCTCCAAGTTTAATCCATCTTTTTCTATCTTTAGCTTCTCTTCTCCACATCACCCCTGCACACTTTCTTATTTCATCCATCCATCTCACATGTGGTCTCTTTCTGGGTCTTTTACAATCTCTTGGACATTTTGTTATTCTAATGTTTATCTTTAGAAGAGGATGCTTTGCAGCCAGAATGCATTCAAGGATTTAATAAGTTTTTGAAAGTTTTATTTTATACAAGAAATATTCGCGTTAAAGCACAAAATTATCGTTATATTTATATAAGGAAACATCGTTTGTTTTTTATTATTATTATGAAAAAATTAAAGAGTTCATAGCAAACAAAAATAAATTCTTCAAAAATGTGAAATATATTTTCAAAAACCAAATCTAAATATACATTTTGTGAAACAAAGGATTGATATATAAAGAGATTTATCAGATGATTTTTTATTACTATTAATATATACATTTCTGAGTTGCAGAAGTTAAAATATTAATTAGTAAAAACAGAAAAATGACATAACATTATTTATTTTGTCATTGTGAATTAAATTCAGGCTCTTTCACTGAGCTTTGAGTGGAGTGTAAAAGAAAGTGTTTTAATTAACCAAAAAAGTTGGAATTCTTTAAAATTTCATTTTCCCCCAATAATTTAGAGATATTTAAACACCCATATCCATATGTGTGAGTTATATTACATATAGACACCCAAGTTGATGCCTAATTATATATTGTCATGCTCACTAATATATATATTGTGTAAATGTTGAAAATATAATGGGAATTTTTATATATTTTCCTAAATAAAATTTTGCTTTAATATATATATAACTGGATAAACAAACAAATAAAATTATTGCAAACTTTTTCATATTCTCTAGTTATATTATTTATATGACTCATCTACATATCTACAAATTTCGTGAGAATGTTTTAATTGGTGTTGTACATTTATAAATGGAAACATGCACTTTCTCTTTATCAAAAAGTTTATAAGAATAAAGTAACCATAGATCCTTTTTTAGTGAAAATAGGGTGAAATTCAAACATAAATCAGTTGCAAACACGAAATTAAACTCTATCAATCTATCGCAGATCAGCACGATTAAAATCTTCATGGTGAATTAAATAAATCATTTGTAAATATTTAATTTAATAAACATAATATATATATATATGATAGAAATTTATAATGTCATGTTTAAATCTGATTTGAATTTAATTCTTCATTCCAATGTACATCAAGAAGTTTTACAGGTTTTTTAATAAAAAGAAAGTGTTTTTTTTTTTTCTTTTATATTAATAGTTTGTTTTTCAATTTCTATTATATGCTATGTTTATTAATATTTGGAATTAATTAACTTGTATTAATTAATCATAAGGTTTTTAAAATCAAATATTGTGATTATTATTTGTAATAGACAATATAAATTTATATTAATAATGCTATTTGTACTTATATGTGAACTATTTCCATCATCTAATATTAAATATTGAATGAATTTAGATTCTACTGTTAATAATAGCACACAGATTGGTATATACATGTTTCAAATAATAGTATTCTCTTCTTTAGGTGTTTCTGGCCTGACCAATGACAATACTTGCATGGGAATTGAACCTAAACATCTAGATTTTTAAATAATGAATTTTAAAGGTAATGCTCTAAACAACTGAGCTATTCAGTCAATGGAATAATCAGTAGAAATTTCATTTATATATTCATGAGATCCTTCCTGATTTCTCTACTTTTTTTAAAGAGCAAAGTTAATTAGTGACTTCCAGACATTACATATTATCACACTAGATTGAATTTTGGAGTTATTACATTGTAATGTGAACAGCTTCTTTGAATTTTTTCTTTCTGTTTTTTTTCTTTTCTAGCCAATATTTTTGAATTTTCCCAGTCAAGCATATGTTCATTGGCACATCTGTTTTATCTTTTTTGATCATCAGTTTATGCTCTTTCAATCATTCTTCAATGGAATGTCTAGTCTTACTAATATATATTCTTCCAAATTCACATAGTATTTCATAAATGCAATTTTTGTTTTTCAGCATTTTAAATTTAGGATTTCTTATAATGTGATGTTGTTCTGGAGATGTGTTTTGATGTTATATTGATTGCAGATATTATTTAGTTTGTCTGTTATTCCTGGTATGTATGAATACACTACAGTACCAATAATTGTTTTTCTTTTGATGTTTCCTTTTGTTGTTGTTTTAAGGTTTTCTTAATAAAAGCACATGAATAACCATTTTTTATGAGTTTTTTTTTTAATAGATGTTTTCTTCTTTCAATCATTAATGGTTTAACAAAAAGCTTTTGTTCTGTCCCATAACAATAGTATAATTCTATATTTTGTGTTTTAGATGTGATTGGTTATATATGCTAAGAATATAAACTAAGTATATGTGCAAACTGTAATTTTAATTTTGTTATGAAGGTGCCTTGTTACAAGAACATTTAAGAATGTCAATTGTTATCCTTATTATTAAAGGGGATATATTGTTGATGTGTGGCCTATATATTTGTAATAATGCTTCACTATGTGGCTATACAACAAATACATCATCAACATAATGATATTAAACAGTAGGTGGATTTGGATAGTATAGTGGTAGTTTCAAGCTTTTCTATGTAAATATTGCTAATAAAAGGTGATAGTGATGAGCTCATAGCCATCTCTTCATTTTGTTGGAAGAATTCTGAGTTGTATTCAAAGTATGTTGCTGCTATGCAGAATGTTAATAACTTCATTATACTATCAATAGGAAAGTTGTTATTCTGGTTCTAAATTATTGCATGGTAATTTGTGAACTAAACATTCCACATTAAAGCTTATCAATATATCAGTTCATTTACTTTTCACTTTTTTAATTAATTTTACAAAGAGCTTAGAATCCCTGACGAAGGGTTATATCTTGCATGTCAAAGGTTGAAGAACTTTGAGAAGAAATCTTGACAAATTTAGGCAAGTTAAATTTTTTATCTGACAACAGGTCGTAATAGAATATAGTCCTTACAAATTTTAGGAAGACTATAAAGATGACAAATTTTCTTGAAATGTTTATTTTTTTTCTGAATCACTGAAATACCTGCAGTGCTTTCTGAGTAATGCTTGTAACTTTGTTTCTTTACTCAATATCAGATGTTTTTCCATTTTTTTTATTTATCTGCTGTGGGGAGCTCTTGTATTTTGCTATCATGATCAGTTGTACCCATTATAAGACTGTACCATTGCATTCATTAGTAAGGACGATGATTATAGTTGTGTCTACTTTAAGAAATTTAGTCACTTTGTTTTTATGTCAGAAAATATTTATCTTCAGGTTTTGTTTTTTCTTGAGTCTTCCTTTTATTCTCTGGTATAATTCTGGTACTTTTGTAAAGGTAATTTTTTAGTGATTTCCTCAATGTCTGCCATTATATCTAATAAAGGAATATTAGATAGGATGATGGCAAAGTTTAATCATTTTTCAAAAACAAGTTTCAGCATCTGTTAGGAGTTTGAAACCAACATTTATAACAGATGTAGCTGATAGGTTTCTTAATGCAATATGATCTTTCATATGTCTATATAGATAGTACTTGTTAAATAACCACTGTACATTGCTTGGTGGTGCTGTTTCTGTATAAAATGCAGAATAATACTGCTTTCATGGCCGAACTTATGGCTAATACCCCACTATGATTATAATAGCCATTTAGTGGTCATGTGCTGCAGTTTACGTGACCGAAACTATGACACTACCAATTAGTAAGAGCCGTTTATTCTGCCATGTCTGAACCTATGGCTAATACAAGATTACGATTGTAATAGCTGTTTAATTGTTGCCACATGATGGCATCACTTTCTATGCATATGCACAGAAATGTTCTGTCCAGCTTTGTGTGGCTTTCTATGTGTACAATCAGTAACAACACTTCACTATCATTTAATCTAAGGCTGTGTGTACTGGAATGTTTTAGAATTGTTTAAATGTTGTTCCAAATGGTTTTCCCTAAACCCCAACTGATGTAGTATTACCTACTGCTAATTATCAGCAATGCTTCCCTATGCAGTGTGGAAGTGTTTTAAATTTGGAAATGGCTCTGCTACAGCACGATTACAGGTGTTCATGAAAAAGTCCTGTTTTGGCTGTGACTCATACAAGAAAAACAAAATGGCTAAAGGCAATAGCATAATGATTCAACTAGGGGATGTCCCAAACACAGAAACTGACACAGTTGCCTTTCTGGAGGCTCAAAACATCCTGCCACATGTCAATCAATGTTTATGTGGTAAATTAGTAGACAAACTTGGCAGTTTAGATACTACTCTTGCACCTGCAGGTGAATAGTGTTCATTTGCAAGGGGACATGATTTGGGAGTTTAATATGTCCTCCCTCAAAGCTTTGCAGCTCATGTATTTTTGGAGCTGAGACCAGCTGAATCATTAAATATGCCAGAGATGATATCTAAATCTCAAAACCTACATTAGTACAATGGACGACTGGTTTGAGAGATCTCTGCCATTTAAGCCTTTTGTCACATCTCTGCAGCAAATAGGCAGTCCTGGACTCATCATGGAGGTAGATGAAACCCTTTTCTCACACCACAATGGTTCTTGATGCTTCCGCAGTAGTGGCTTCTTGAAGGTGTTTGCCAGGAGACAGGTGAATATTTCGCATCTGGCATCCCCTGTCACTGCAGAGCAACACTGCTGGATGCCATTCATCAGAATGTGAAGTCTGGATAAACCATCTACTCAGACTGTTGGAAGGGGTATAAAACCAATGACCTTGAGGCAGCAGGCTTTATCCACCTAACAGTTAACCACTGATATAATTTTGTTAACCCCCTGAAGAAGTGTCCACACCCAGACCATCAAAAGGTTTTGGGGTCTACTGAAGTGGCAAAACAAGAAACAGCACATCACACCGTCTAGACAATTATCTGACTGAATTTATTTGAGACGCCTTCATAAAGATGAGGACATGTTTAAAGCCATATTACAGCAAATGACCCTCCACACAACTAGTCTCCAAATTCATTTCTGGCTGTTTGTTCTTTAAATTGTTCAAAAATGTTAGACTTTCCACTTTTCATCCAAAAAAGTTTTTTTGTTAATTAAAGTTATATGTCGTTAATAAATTTATTTTTTGAATGAATCTGTTTTCCAATCAAATCCAAAGTTTTTTTTGTTTTGTTTTGGTGTTGTTCATTTTATTTTTTTAAGCTTTTTATTACAACCAGACTGTCAGTGTTGAAGGGTAGGGGGTGGAGGAAAGTAGGCCAGCATAAAACAAAAGTCTTTGATTCTTTATTGTAAATAAAAAGAAAGTGGTCTTTTTTGGGTAACTACTGTAATAAGAAGATAAACAAAAAGAAAAGGTAAAAGCAGGAAAATAAAAAAAGCCAAGTCTGATTAATTACTGGGGAAAAAGTCTGCTTTTTAGAGTACATTTCTTGTACTATTCTTTAAAAAAAAAAAATCTGCCTCTGCCTAATTACTTTAAAATAAATTACACTTTTTTGAACACATTATTATTAAACAACACACACACACCTTTTTGTTAAAAATATTTTTAAAAAAGCTTTTTTTAAAACATAATATAATTACAAAAAAAAAAGCTGCCATGTAAGATAATTTTAAAAATAATTACAAAAAAACACCGCTTTTTTAAGAGTCGACAAGCCCGGGAACATTATATCACTATGTTTTTGCACAGAAACAGCACCACCAAGCAATGTACAGTGGCTATTTAACAATCACCATATAGATTTACAATTTTTTTTCTTTCGACTTTTTTTTATTCTTTCGTGTAAGTAAGAATATGATTTTCTTACTGCTTAAGAAATTCTTATGAAATCATCATCAATAAATTTATTTTTTAAATAGCATTCTACATTAACACTGAAATACAAGGTTTGATACTTGAAAAACCTTTAAGCATTTATTCTCAGTAATTTTCTCAGCTCCTCATGATCAATACAAAAAAGTGGCAAAAAAATTGAAAATCCAGAAAGCATCACAAGTACCCTTAATAATTAAAAAAAAAAAAGTAAATTAACATTGTATTTCAGCATAATTCCTCATATTTAGGTCTCCCTAAAATCCATAAGTATTATGTCCCATTAAGACCTATTGTTTGTTTTAGAAATTTACCTGTCAAAACTTGTCAAGATTGATATTCTGCATAAAAATATATTTTCAATACAATACCAGATTCTTCCAGAAAAATCAAGGATTGGCTATGGGTTAATCATTGTTATCCCTTATTAGCAACATTCATATGGAAAAAATTGAAACTTTTAAAGCTATAAATACTACTCAATGTCCACATGTTTAACTTTGCTATGTTAATGATACATTTATTGTATACCCACATAGCGAAGCACTCTTACAAAAATTCTAGATGCACATCAACAGCATATTTTCTTCAATTAAATTCACAATTGAATCATAACATAAACAAAAATTAGCATTGTTAAATGTTCTGGAGACAAGATTCCTGCTGAAAAGCTAAGTTTATAGAAAACCCATACATACAGGGGAATACTTAGCATATACATCCAATCACACTAAAAACACAAAACTTAGAATTATACTATCACTATGGAACAAGTCATTTAGAAAAAAAGATCTACATAGAACAAACTCTCACGAAGAATGGTTATTCATCAACTGTCATCAAGAAAACTTTAATCAATAATAAAAGGAAACATCAAAAGAAAAAATAATTATTAGTACTGTAGTGAATCAATACATATCAGCAATACCAGACAAACTAAAGAAAATTTACAATTAATATAAAATTAGAACTGCTTTTTAGAGATGTACCATGCTATGAGGAATTCTAATATCTATAAAGCCTAAATTTAAAATGCTAAATAACAAGAACTGCTTCTATAAAATATCATGTGAATGTGGAAGGATATATATTAGTGAGATTAGTCACCCCATTGAAGAGCAGTTGAAAGAACACAAAATGGTGATTTAAAAAGAGAAAACAGAAGTGTCTAAAGTAGCACACCATACAAACAGCAATGAACATATATTTGGCTGGGAACATACAAAAATACTGCATAGAAAGAAAAAGTACAAAGAAAAAAATTCAGCTAAGCTGTTCACATGACAATGGCAAATAACTCCATAAGTTGGTCTAGTATGACAATATATAATGTCTGCAATTCACCAATTACCTTTGATTTTAGAAAAGAAAGCAAAAATCAGTAGAAACCCCATGGATAAATATATTAAATTTTTACTAATTATTGCCTTTGGCACAATAACTCAGTTGATTAGAGCATTACTTTAAAATTCAATATTCAAAAATCTAAATATCCAGATTTAATTTCCATGCAGGAATATTAAAGATGAAAAAAAAATAATACCACTTGAAACATGGTATATATACTAACTTGTATACTATTACTAATAGTTGAATGCTATCATCACAAATCTTCAAGCAAATAATAATGTCATGTTTGACATCTGGTTTAATATTATTTTATCTTAAATTTCTTATAAGTCAAAAAATTAAATCTTATTATACCTGAGATAGTAAGTATAAATGGTTAATTTATTTTTATGCCACAGAGAAAATGAATGATTATATTTATGATGACAGCCGAACGGAAGGTAGTCTAGTTCCATTTTTATTATATAGATATGTTCAGTACTCTATATATATAATAGGATGAATATTTATCATTAATATATGTAATACAAAAAAAATATTATAAATAAGAATATAATTTCATATTTGTTTTAGTAAATCCTAGTACGCTTTCTGCATATTAATATCCTTTTCATCGCTTTAAAATTATAATACTTTCACACTAAATAATTTTTTTTTAAAAATTCATTCTTATTTATTGACTATCTGGATACATCCACCAATCAAATTGCTTAGTATAATCAATGTGTTAGTATAAATTTGCAAGTGGCCAAATCACAAAAATATATATACCTTGAAGTTTTTTGTACTCGAATAATTGTTTATGTAAGTTTGAACCCAATAAGAAAGAACATTTGAAAATTTATTCTTTTGATATGGTAAATGTTATTTCTAATAAGACTGATATATACTTAGAAATGTGAGCCATTTTAAAATAAATAAATCTATAAAAAAGAAAAATTATAACCGATAAGGAATGAATGTCATAAGTAAAAGTTAAAATAATGACTTTACATTATAGTAGAAAGATAAAAAGAATTCTTGTCTAATTTTAAATAAGTAAAGTTTAAAATATGACATTTAAATTAGATGATTGATATAAAAGTTAAGGAAATATATTTAAAATAAAATATTAAAAATATAACAGTAATCAATATACAAATTAGATGAATTTGTGCAATTATATAGCAAATGTATTATTGAAATATCAAATATATAAAATTCATTTATCAAAAGCGCGTGTTAGTATAATTAAATTCTTTAAAATTTTTAATTGAAATAGATAATAAGCATATTTTATTGTACTTTAAATAATATATTTCTTGTTTGAATTTGATGATTGATTTTACTGAAAAGCTATCGTTTAATTGATCTTATTGGTATTGTTTGGATGCATGTATTAATTTACCATCCAGTCATTCAAAAGTATGCATAATCGAATATTCCTCACCTACATGATATATCAGTTATAAAAAAAGATAATGAGTGCTTTATAGTATAGTCAAATTATTAATATTTGAGGGAATGTGCTGCCAGGAAAGCAGTTCTTATTTCTTAGCATATGAAATTTATTTATTCCAGTATTACCATAGTTGACAATTTAATTTAGATTAGTTTGTTAATAAAAGTGTTGCAGATACACTAAAATATAGTTCATAAATGAAGTTTTAATATTTGTAAAGAAATTTTAACCTGACAATTAAAAGCCATGTCTACTAACCCATTCATTTATAAAAATGAATGAGAAAGAATTAAGTTAAAGAGAGTAAATTCTGATTGATTGCTAGATTTGAGATTTTTTGGGAATCAAGATGTATGAAGTGCTAAATATACATTTGTGTGTATAATAGTCATGAATATATAATATGATGAAATTAGTTAAAATGTCAGGTCTTTAATATAAAGACTAGAAAACTGAAGATTTGTATCACTAATAAAAAAAAAAATGTTATTGCTGTTTTAATGTTAACTATGTAAATGTTTGGACATTTAACACAGAAAAGGCAGAAATATATTTATAAATTTTGGCTTTTATTCAAGTTTAATATGCTTTGATAAAATATATCATAATTCTTTTGGGTTTTATTATAGATGTTTTTTATGTATACTTGATAGCTATTTTTGTATTTAATTATTTAAATTTATTATTTGTTATTTAAATATATTTTAAGTTTTCCAGAGAGCCCACTTTTTTGAAAGATGCTGATAACTTTTCTGTTTATAGCAAATTCATTCTTGGCTATTATCCAAGCCTCCTTGAATCTTTCATTTTTTATCCTTCCTCTCTGTGCAAATGATATTCACCCTTGACAGATTGAATTTATTGTCTGATTGTTGTTCGTGTTTTATGAATGTAGAAGAATATTCACTACTTCTCTTGGCTCTGTTATATAAACAATTGTGCTGGTCCAGCCTTGTTGACAAATTTGGCCTTGTCTCCCCCATAATATGCAGATTTGTAGTTGGATTAGCTGCTTTCTAAGTCAGTTTATCTTTAGAGTTATTCAGCAGTTTATTTAGTGAAGGAGAAGAATGAAAATTTACATTTTTCAGAACAAATGTTTGTTAATTTTTGAGCCACTTTTGATATATATGGAAGGTCTGTTCATTTTTTGCTCTCACTAGATTAAGGTTGTAGCAGCTTTTTTAGTTTGCTATAAAATCCATCTCTATTATTGTAAATTTTATTAATGTTATATCCCTGGTTTCTTAAGTCACTGATATATGCTTCAATATTGTTTTTTCAAGCTATTTCAAATTTACAAATGTTTTAAATTCTTGTAAAGGAAACCTTTAAGACAGGCATATTTATAAGCCATAGAGGTTAAAGATCTGGGTTGGATAGTTTAAAATGTCTGATTGCCTTTGCATGCCAAGATCCCAAAATCTAAATTTTTATCTTCTTTTTCAATGGTTCAAATTAAAGATATCTATTATCATTCACATAACTAGTGTATAGTATGCTTGCAGGCAAGGACACAAACTTTGGTACAATTATGTTTTCAATCTTTGAGAGATATAGCTACATAAAATACCATTACTGAGTGCTCAATTGTCCATTTGATAGCATTTTTTATTTACTATGGCAGAAATGTTTTCACTGATCCATTTTAATATCTCCATTATGAAATATTTTTATATGCATTATAGTTAATCTGTTGTAACATTTTGTAAATAACATCTATTAATTTTAAATGAGGAACTAATCTATATAGATCTTTCACATCAAATGAGGATATTTTATTGTTATTATCTATTTTCAAGTTTCTAATTTTGATTACAAACTCATATGATGACTTCACTTTATCATGTATGCACCAAAACACAATTGTTTTAGCCACATTATAAAAGTTCAACCCTCCAAAATCTTTTATCATTCTTAGTGGGAAGTTCTCTTTGTATAGATTTATATTCCCAAAAATTTAGGTAATATTGCTGCTGACAGGTACATTTTAAAGTATTCAGTGTTCAGGAATGCTTACCCATGGTATTTTCTGATTATTGATTATATAAATTTTTCCTTTTTATATTTTAAATTATATGAAACTGTTTCTATGAATTTCATGTTGTTAACTTACAGATTTAATTTCTCTTTGTATTCTTCTTTGTTTATTAACACCAATCAATTGCCTTTATCTTTTTTTAAACATATTAATTGATTAAATAATAGAGGAATTGTAATTATGTTCAACAAAGAATAGAGAAAAATGAAAATTTGTTGGAAAATATGTGATAATCAAAATTCATCCAGGTAGAATGAAAGGAAAATGAAGGATGATGATGACAAGAGGTATCAAATTCATAATGAAAGTCTAATGTGTTTTTAAATCATAAAGAGTGAAAGGAAAGGGACAATTGATGGCTTTTTTCTCAACATTTCATTCCAAAAAGTTTTTGGTCATTTAATATGTGATTTTTGTTTAATACTGTTCAAATCTTTTAGGATCCAGTTTATAACTTCAAATATTCATCTAGTATCATCTCTTCTAGTAATATCAACAAACTTTTACATTAATCTTTTTTAATAATGTTAGCAATACCAGTTGTTTTCTCCCTTGCACATTTTGATTTAATCTTTTCTTGTTAATCCCAACATACATCTTTTCATAGCTTATGGTATAATCTGTTATATGCTGTGATGATTTCATTCAGAGCAAGAGATGGTGTTTACTCAGGGATAGGCATGTTTTTACTCTCAGATGCTCTGCACAAGTGCTATTCTTAAGAAATCACCCAATTTATCAGTCCTATTATGATTTTTCGGTTCTCAACGATCAAGTATGCACTTATCTAATTACTAAGATGTTCTTTTCAGTTAAAAATATTTACCTATTTATCAATTATTGTTGAATTGTTTGCCAAAAACTGCAATATTCCAGAATCTCCCCCCTCCCCCAAGAACCCAAGTTCCATTCTGCACGATTATTCTAAATATCTCTATTTAATAGATGGTGGTTTTTTATTAATTAATATTGTCATTGTTTTCACTACAACATTTAGATAAAAGTAAATATTGATTTCATTCTGTGATTTATTTATTTTTAAATCTCATTATTTAAAAATGTTTAACATCAAATATTAACTGCTAAGTTATTATACAGTGTTATCAGGTTTGATATAGATAAGGAGAAAGATTTCAATAAAATGTTTTATTATTTTGTAATTTAAATTAATGTTCGATTCGCTGAATTAAAAATTGAAAAATGCTATATATATTGTTACTAGTATTTTAAAAGCACAACTTTATTTTTATTACTTTTAAATGACTTGACTAATATTGCCGAAATAAAAACGAAATTGCTTTTTATGATTTAGATCATAATTTTAATATTAACAGCACAGATGGTTTTAAAATCAAATAACGTTTTCAATTGAAGTTTAATAATAGAATTAATGTCAGGTCAAATCTGTTATCAAAAGTTTATAATTAACTACCTGTCGTTAAATTGAAACTACTATTTCTCAATGCTAGTCTCTACACTCACCTATAAAGAAATTTATTGACAAAAAATATTATAATTTTCATAACTTTGTTCCACAAAAGATATCTCTTCAGAGCAAAATATGCTGCAGAAATAGACTTTCTCTAAATATCTAACTATATTTTAAGTAGTGGCTTCACATAACTCCATGCTTGGTTCTCAACTTAGTATAATACTACTTCTATTCATTAGAAAATTAAACAGCAATTAATAGTATATTTCTTCAGAACCCATCATTACCGTGTTTCTACTCGTTACTAGTGGATATATTCAATGAAGTTTCTGAGATAGTGATTAGTAATAA
Organism: Epiperipatus broadwayi; assembly: GCA_028023455.1. Classification (NCBI taxonomy): domain Eukaryota; kingdom Metazoa; phylum Onychophora; class Udeonychophora; order Euonychophora; family Peripatidae; genus Epiperipatus; species Epiperipatus broadwayi. The sequence continues at coordinate 285,951 of JAQFVV010006769.1, forward strand.
TATGCTCTTAGATTTCATCAAGTGAATATTGTTGATCTCTTGATGTATTTTTGTTCAGCACATATTCACCATCTTCCTAACTTCTCTTAATAATCATAACTTGTGAAATTTGAGATGAAAATTAAAAATGTCTAAATAAAATTAATTTATTTTAAGCTTTATAATAAAATAAGTGAAAAAAAGAAACTTCATTAAATTTTGTAAATGTAAATAATCCAGGTTTTTAGACTCAAACTCTAATTGCAAAGCAAAAATATTCAAAATTTATACCAATGAAAAATAAGACAGATTTATTTTTAGCTGAGTTCACAGAAAATGATGTGAAAAAATTTCTAAAAAATAAAAAAAACTTTCTGGATTAAGAAAGAAAAAAACACTAGAACATTTTGAATTAGAAAAGCAAGATTTCAAATTACAGAAAATGTATGTATATATTTGAAAGAATTTTATACAAAATTATTTTTTATTAAAATCTTCCTATGTAGTAGTACTTATAATTTAAAAAATTTAACAGATTTATGTTTTGAATCAACAGCTGCTGAGAAAATTTACTCTTTCACTGATTTATCGGGGGGGGGGGGGAGATTCTAACATTATCTAAGAAATAAAACAATTATCATTGTTTTTTGCAGATATTTTATTTATACATTGTATTATACAACCTGAACATTTTACTGACAAATTTATCACACTCATCTAAATTACACCTTTTTAATCAATAAAAATTGCTATTTTTATTAAAAACAGCATCCTTAATTTATGATTGGGCAGCCTATTTTAATAACATGTGGGTAAGACAACATATACACTTACTACTTTATGTTGAAGTAAAGTATTTATCCATGGTAAATACTAACCATGTTATTAGAAACAAAATTATACATATTTTTAATTTTAAAAAATAATCCATTTTTAGTATACTTTTTGATAATAAAGGGAATGCAAAGTTAACTTATTTATGTTTCAAAAGGCTTTATTGATCTATAAGTTTACAAAAAAAGAGAAAAAAGAAAGAAATAATCTTGATCAGGGCTACCATTCTCCTGATTGGTACATAAGTTAGCTTATGTGATATATTTACATATACCAACTATTTAATTTTACAGAGAAGTATAACAACTGTCTTCCAGTTATATAATAAAATTGATGAATAAAAAGAAACTTAAATTTTAACAATACATATATCTACCATCACTTGCTGTCATTTTATGACACATTCAAAAAAATATTTTCCAAAAGACAAATATTCAAGAAGTAAATTTGTGACATATAACTTGAGGCCAAAAAATAACAAGAATGTCTTAGAATTAAGTTTAGATTTGTCATTGAGAGATTTCAAAACCATGATTTAAATCAATTTTAGACTAAAAGTTAAGAATGATTATTCAAGTCTTCCTAGTAAACAATGAATGCATTACCAACCATTATTGTGAATTATGTGAACAGGGTTTTGAAATAATGATTAAGATATCATTTAACCTTAGATTTAAAGGTAGGTTCATCACTTCTTTCAGCATGAATAAATTTGTAACCAAGTGAAGAAAAGCAACAGCAAATTTTATTATACTTTAAATAAATTTATTTATTAATGATTACAAATTTAAATAAAAAATAAATTAATATAATATAAAGTTTGATTTATGTATAGTATGTGCAAGACTTTTGTATTATCAGGCCACAAAATTTACTTGCTTTTGGTTTCATTTGGGGAAAAAAAATTGAGAACATTGTTCTAATACAACTTTTTCTCTGTGAGTCACTCTATCGTTTATTTATATATATACTTAGGAAAGATATGTTGATGCCACTTGTTACTCTTTGATACAATTTACTTTACATATCTCATATTTGTTTCTCATATTTGTAGTTATCACTAATGAACTTAAAAAATAATTAAAACCTTTACATCCTTAATATGATTCTGTGCATACATACCTATAAATATTATACCATTTGACAGCAATAATCACATTATTTCATCACTGAGCAATATATGTCAAATATGTATGAATAGTGTAAGATGGAAAAATTGTATGTTACTTTTTCATATTAACATATGCTTAATGTAGCAATAAATCCAAAACATAAGATTTATACAATTTTTAAGTATTTATTCTTCATTAAAAAAGAAAGACTGATAGAAGCAACTCTGTAGAATGTCTTGTATTTAATTATATGCGAATATAACAAAACATACACACGCATCAATCTGTTAAACAAAATACTTATACTATAAAATATTAATACCTAAGGATGCTTTTGTTTCAAAATATCAAACTTGTGCAATCAATTATTATAATGGTAAAAACATTCTATTATTTAACAGCTAAACTTTGCCGGTTCAGAACTTTTGATTATTAAATAATGATTTTTGCTTTTCAATTTAATACCTAACTGGTATGAGTCAAGTGTAATGAACCAAAAGTGCATTCAGCTATTACTATTTTATACTCGAATTACTCCACTTAACACTGTACCGGTCGAAAATGTACGTCCATCCAACAAGATTTAGAATCTGAGCAAAAGTACCTCGAATCCACTCGTGCCAGAGATACACAGGTCAGGAGCAATCATGAATTTTAATCTGTTTTCCCATTCCCCAAATCTATAACATAACAAACAACACTCATGGCTGATACCACATAAATTCATTCCATCCCGGCCCAGTGCTACATCATTTTGCATGAGGATTCAGCTGATGATGATGATGAGAGATTGAGTGAACACAAGATATAAGTTAAAAACATACATACATATAAACATTATTAAGGAGATTCGAACAACTGGATTAAGTTTAAAAACAAATATTTATTTTGACAAAAATTCAAGATTTTATATATGTATACTCAACTTCATACATTTAAAACTTTATTTTCATTACAAACATTTAACAAACTTGGCACAATTATTTTTATTTAGACAGATATGAATTTAGTGTGGCAGTTACAATACTGAATGTATATTTAAAAATCATTTTAATTCATGTTACAAAACAGATCTGGGATACGATAGTTTCGCTGATTGCACGACTTTAATGGGATGCCCCTGGCATTTGACACATAGCTTTATTTTAATTTATAGAACTTATTTATAACAATTAAATAAGGATACATTCTGATCCTTAAGTATACTGAAACATTTATTTATTACACATTTTCGACATTTAGCAATCGAATATTGCGAAACTCTATAAATACGGGAATTTATTATTTCAATAAAGGGGAGGGCTGCTTCATGAGAGGTTGGATCTAAAACTCCAATGAAAAATATTTAAAAAGAAAAATGTTTCATTATCACATATCATTACGATTTATTTTGTCAAACAGGCTAAAAGAAAAACGAACTATAAGAAATTGCGGTGCTAGCATTGTCAGTAAGAGAGAGAAAAATGGCAGCTTTGGCCAAGAAAAGGTCATTCTCCGATTATATTAAGGTGGTATGCCAGCTTCATGCTAGATATCAAAGAAAAGATCGGTGGGAAGTTGCTAGGGATCTGGTTTACGGTAAGTCCATGCAGAGCTTCGGCTACACTGACCGGCATGTTCCAGAAGTAGACTTAGACTTCTGTTATGAACGAGAACAATAAAAAAGATGGAAGGTTTCGAATCTCTGGAGTGAGGTACAGGTGAATCAAAGCAGTATATAAATATATACTTGGAGGAGAAGAATGATGAATGAAGATGATCGTGACTCCCTGGAATGAGGTACAGATGAATCAGATCAAAGCCCTATGTGGCTTATTAATAATTTAACATATGCCAGCAATGCTATTATAAGACTATAAAAAAAACATTGGATTTAAATACTAAATAAAGCCTTAAATGGTTTAACAAATACATAATGATATGTTAAAATAATGACCCATGTAAAATAGAAACAAATCACAAGTTAAAACTATTATTAATGAAGCGTGCATTGCTCCCCTTTCTTGAATCAATATTATTTTGTTTAAATATATAAAAAAACTAAAATTCATGCACTTAAAAGTGCAAACAACAAAATAGAATTTGTTCACCAGCCTTTTTGGCAATGATGATGAATAAAGAAATTACTCAAACTAATGGACACCAATATCCACCCCAAAAGTATTTATACATTTTGTATAAACTTATGATCAAATATTTCTTTTAAAAAGCATATATTTATTTAAACTACAAACTCAATCTTACGAGCTATTTAAAAATAACTAACAAGAACTCATTAATCCCCCCCCCTCAAAGTTCATAAGACCGGGTTTGATTGGCATTTACAAATAAAAGTTTAGTAAAAAATATAAAAATATCATTTAAAATAAATTATAACCACACTAAATTATAAAAAAAGTAAGTGTGAGTTGGATGAAATATTTCATAGTAGCATTAATTTGATAGAAGAGAATCGATATAAAGAAAATAATTAGTTTAACATGCTCATCGATTAGTGAGTTAAAAAAAGGTTTAAGACAAAGAAAACATTAATACTATAGTTATAAGCTAGAATTAGGTAATACAATTATGTCTTTGGGCTGGTTACCTCAGGATTCTATGGAATACTGATGAATCTTCTGTGGCAGGTGGCATTCTTTGATGACATGTCTCTTGAGTGGTAGGAACTACATCTCTGCACAGTGAAGAGTGGAGCTGAAGACAAGGGGAAGGTGGCTTAAGCCCCTCTTTTTAAAAATCAAACAGACGTAAAGTCAGTTAATGACTATTGACAAAACTCCGACACAATAGATTTTTGGGCCTATTTATATCAGTTTTCAGTTATGCCAAGAATGTTTTTAATTAAACTTAACTCTTAATCAATCTTTAATCTACAGAAATATTTTTTGTATTGTTAGAGGAGATGCAATTGTTAGATAACTGTCCAAAAATAAATTCAAATCAATTTCCAGATTGGAAATAGATTTGATAAAAATGTTAACAACTAACTAAATCAATTAGCTTTGTTTTAAATTTTACTTTAATTTAAAAATTCCTTTTTAATCATGAAACAAAGTAATGTTCCCACCCCTTTATTTATTCTTGGACAGTCAGCGATTGCATTTTCCATCTTGAATTTTTATGTAGTTATATGAAGAAAAATATTTATAAAATAAATAACATATAGTTAAGAAAAAAAAATACAAAATCATTTACATGATTTGTTTGTGCTTTTATCTATATAAAAGCTCCGTTAATATATGTATATATCTGAGCCGCATCCATAAAAGTTAATATTTAAAATTAAAGAAAAAATTTTATTTGAGATTTATAAATATTTATAGATGCTTCTCAGAAATATACGTATAGTTTATATACATGTGACAAAAAAAAAAAAACAGGATGAAACGTGGGTTAAGTGGTAGAACAGTGAAGCTCGATCTTGAGCTAAGATCGACTGCTGCAACACATAGATATATGCATGTTTTGTTATTTACAGTTTATATACACACAAGCTATTATATTGTCAAACTTTTAATCAATATCTATTTATTATAGTATTTTAAATTATTAGACAAAATAAATACAAAGAATATAGTAAGAGATGTGTATATCAAAACAAACTATTATATAAGAGAATGTATAAATACATGTAATGTTAAAATCTACAGTCAAATATTATCTAGTTGTATAACTTCACTATGTTATTCAAACCATAGTTTTTCTGAGTCACATATTTATAAAGTGCTATTTTTTATCATTATTATTATTATAAATGCTTGATTATAAAATAATTTACTATTTAAAATAAACAATGGAATTTTACGTTATGCATAGAACTTTTGTTTGAATATCTGAAATTAGCTGAAGGCTGTGAAAATCTAGTTATGTAATGAAATTATTCCAATATATGTACTTTTATAAATTCAGCATTTATTTATAAATGAATAATATTTCAGTTTTTTTCACTTACAACACAAGATATATATTTTTTTAATTAATTTGTTTTTTGTTTTGTTTTTTTACATTCAGCACACAATTTTACCAGTATATATATTGTTCTTATATGAAATAAGTCTAATATTATCTTAAACATTGTAATAATGTGAAAGCTAAACACTTTCAAACAGATATGCTTTAAACATGCTTACGTGTCAGCCAATCAGATAGAATAATGACATCACATGGGACTCTCAATTCTAAAACACAAGCCAGAACTATTAGAAAAAGATGGGACCCATCTTAATCTATGCCTCAATTTTATTTAAATAAGCCAGACTCAAGCATTTTGAACTAAGAATGTGAAGCTTAAATACCTTCACATTTAATCCACTAAATATTATATATATAAATTAACAACGCGAAATCATCCGATTTACAATGAAGCAATATTTTAAATCTAATGAAATGATATTAATAAATGTAAATATATCAAATTTAAGCGTAAACAGATATTATAATAACGTGAAAGCTAAACACTTTCAAACAGATACGATTTAAACATGCTTATGTTTAAAGCGTATTTTTTTGAGGCTTGTGTTTTAGAATTGAGAGTCCCATGTGATGTCATTATTCTATCTGATTGGCTGTCACGTAAGCATGTTTAAAGCGTATCTGTTTGAAAGTGTTTAGCTTTCACGTTATTATAATATTATCTGTTTATGCTTAAATTTGATATACTTAAACATTGTAATAAAATAAAATTTGCATGATCTATTTTTATTTTTCTGATTATGTTTTAGGTTTCTCATGTTTTTCAACTTTAAATTTTAATTTTTTTTTTTTTAATATGCCACAAAAAATTGTAATACTTGTTAAACATTTTTATACACATATGTGATAACAAACTATACATTTTATGTTTCACTATTCATGAATATTCTCTGCATTTTTTTAAAGCTATGTCTTAACACTGCTATTATTTCTTTTTTCCTTTCTTTCTCCTAGATTTCTTATTATTCTGTTTCATTTAGGTAATTTAGAATTTTATACTTTAATAATTTTAAATCATGCCATTTTCTTTATTTCTCTTCTCATTTTTTTGATGTCTTCTTTCTAAAAAAAAAAAAAAAAGGACACTGAGATTTTCGTGCACTTTAGAATAAAATTCATCTGATAATTTTTTTTAAAAAATCATCAATGGGGTCAATTTTCCAAGCCCTTTTTTTTTTTTAATTTTTAAAGCCAATGGTGATTTTTTTTCATATGACTATTTTTTATTTTGTTTTATATTCTGCTTCTTTATTTTCTTTAAGGAAGTAAATCACTTCTTTTATTAAAATAATATGTCTGTAATGTGATTTTCACTACACCACTCTCACGCAAGGTAAGGACTGGTTTTTATCCATTTTTAACATCTTGTGGAGGATGTAATCCTAAACTAAACATTAAACCAAAAACAAATGAACAAGATCTATGCATATTTTGTGTCTGAACCAGCACTCATTACTTGGCCCAGATCATAATCTCTTACACATATCTTTATCATTGTTCAGTATATATGCTATATACTGAACAATGATAAAGGTGGGTAATAGATTCTGTCTGGACTAAGTAATGAGTGTTGGTTCAGTATGAAATATGCATCTTGCAAATCATAGATCTTTCTCACATGTCTTTGGTCTTATGTTTATGATTATATCTTTCCACATGGTGTTAAAAGCGGATAGAAACCAATCCATATTTTGTGTGAAAGTGGTGTAGTAAAAAATTCATTACAGAAATATTATTCGTTATTGGATAATCTCTAGTCTAATACATGGCTAATAAAAATTATTAATTAGCTATTGTTATTTTAAATCATACTAAAACAAAAAAAAATATTTTAGAATTTAATTACCTTATAAAAAATTTTATTAGGGTATATGTGACACAAGTTCTTCCCCCCCCCCCCCTCCCTCTCTTCTCTTAATATTTTTAAACTCATAAACAAATTTATAGAAAAAAAAATAATTAATCAATATTTGGTGGGGGTGATAATCTCCCCGTCCGGTGGTGGCCCTTTGGGCCTTCATCATCTTTATTTTTGTTTGTATGGTTGGAGATGGAGGGTTGGGGGGTTTGGGTGTTTGCCCCTTTCCATTAAGATAAGGGGATTTTATATATTTCTGTGTATCTTTTCTATTATTTTATATATTTTTGTTAAGATGATCCTGTGGATCATGGGATTGTTGGTGTTACCGGCATATGTGGGTTTTTGGGTATTTATTATTTTTTTATTTTTTTTTTTTTGTGTGTTTTTGTGTGTTGTTGGTTTGGGTGGGGGTTGGGGTTAGGGGTCGGTTTTTTTATACTTTTATATCTTATATATTATAACAGTTTTATATTCCTCTTTTTCTTTTATTATATTTTTTTGAAATTTTCCCCCCCTTTTCTAATGATTATGTTGTTGATTTTTTGGTTTTGTTGGGGTCTTGGGTGGTTTTGGGTTTGATTAGGTTGTGAGAGTATGGGTGGCCTTTGGGGGGCCTTTGGGGTTTTTTTTCTTTTGTTTTTTTTTGGATGGATGGTGTAGGAGTTGGGTGTGGGGTGGTTTGTAGAGGTTTGGATAATTTATATGGAAGTATATCTTTAAATATATATTATATATTTTTTTTTATATTTTTGTATAGATGGATGTATGGGACAAACTAGGGTTTATGGGTATGGGTATAATGAAGATTTATGTTTTTATTATTTTTTTTTTTTTTTTTTATATGTTTTTTTGTTTAAGTGTTATGAGAGAGAGTGGGGGGAGGGGGGTGGGGTGGTAGGTTGTGTTTTTTTTTTATATATATATTTTTTTAAAGAAAATGGTTTATAATAAGTTTTTTTTTTATTTATAAATTTTTTTAGATTTGTGCTTTTTTTTTTTTGTTTTTGTATTTGTTATGTTTGGGTTGGGTTGGGGTTTGGGTGGGTTTGGGGGAGAGAGGGGTGTTGGGGGTGGGGGGGTGGGGGTGGGGTCTTTGGATTTTTTCATTTTTGATTTTGATGAGGGTGGGAGGGTGGGGGGGGTTGGGGGGTGGAGGAGTATATTTTTATGTGGGTTAATTTTAATTATTTTTTTATTATATATTTTTTTTAAGATTTTAGAAGTGGATAGGGAGGAGGGGAAGAGTGGAGGTTGAATGAAATAAAAATAATTATATTTTTTTTTTTTTTTTTATTATTTTTTTTTTTTTTGTTTTTGTGTTAGTGGGGGGAGAGAAAAGAGGGGGAGGGGGGGGGGGGGGGTGAAGGTTTATAAAAATTTATATATATATATAAATAGAAAAGATAAGTAGCTTATAAAAAATTGTAAATAGGAAAAATTATAATTTCACTACAGTAGCGATAAAGTAAACCTAGAAAATACATAACTATGCATGCGTGTATTTATGGGTTTTTTTTTAGTAAAATTGATCTCTTGTTATTTATATATTTAATTGAGTTCATTATTTTTTTATAAAATTCTGATGATTTCAAGATATGCTTATTTATATAGGTATTGAGATTAGAAGTGCCAGTCATATAGATAACATATACGTGTGGGCATTAAATTTTTTGCTGGAAGGCATATTTATTTATGCTTAAAAGTATTAGGCTTAAGGCATCATGGCCATACAATAAAAATATTTGATCATCTTCAGCAATGCCAACAGATGTTCAAAAGTCATTATGTGCATTATACGCTTTTTGCTTTTTTTTTTTTTTAAAAAAAAGAAGTAATATATAAAAAAAATTAACATATTCTATAAAACGAAAAGACAGAACTAAAAAAAAAAATTTAACCTAAAGCAATTTCTTTGATTAAAACATCTTTCTTTTATATGTACGAACTAAAAATAAAGACGTTTTAAAAAATCGATAATATCATAAAAAATAATATACCTCTTCCTACGATATTATTATTTAAGTCTGCAACTAATGTAATTTTTACAAGAAAATATCTAAGTCTAAGCTTTTCAAAGATTACATATATATAAAATTAGTTGTCTTAAGACATTTCTGTTGGTTGACAATAGTTGATATGTAGGTCTAGACATTCTTTAGAAAGAGAAACACAGAGGATTTTACACGGGGCTGCAACTTCAAAACAGCGGAGACTTCAGGCTGTTCAGTAGGGAATGTTTGCTTCTGTTATTGGTTAATCTACTTTCTAGTTTTCCTATATGGACGTAAAGCTAATTAACTAACTGAGGCTAATCATCATAATGTTTATATGCTTTAGAAAATAATTTGTATATCTTTTAAGAATTTGTATGCACATACATTATAAGTAAAATACTCTCATACATATATGTGTGCGAGAATTTACGGGATTGAAATGGTAAACATATTTTCATAGTTATCTCACTGAAATAAGAAGCTAGTTAAAATTTATAACAGTTAAAATTTAAATGGATAGAATATATTATTTGAAGAGGGTGGTAGTAATGACTTTTTGCGACCAATAATATGTCGATCATAAAATCCTATGCCTAATAATAATAAGAGATATAGTAAAAAGGGAGGGGAGGGGAATTTTTATATAACGTTATTTATAATTTTGTTTTTTGTTAATGCTGGAGAGAAAAATTCACATAACTTCATGGTATTTTAAAGTTAGATAAATAAATTTATTTAATTATAATACAAGTGGTCTTTGTTTGTCAAAATTGATTGGTTCCAGACAAATAGCATGATAAATGAGAAACAAATTGTCGTAGAAATAATGTTATAATATTTAATATCTAACACTAAGTTAATAATACCATTTAGAGATTGTGCATTATTATTTCACTATATTGTGCATATATTTATTTCAAAACATAGGTAGAGGTATATAAAAATTACATGAACACATAGACATATAATTATATATAACTTTTAAATGCATTCTTCATGTAGATAATATTCAACAATGCAGAAATAATGAGGTTTCATATTCTATTCTTATTAACATGGTCTTTCAGTAATGAATCTATAAGATGATATTTTGGAAAAGACAAAAATTTAACTACTCTGATATACATGTCTTATTGATATGTAAAGAATCATGGAGAGTTGAAAATGATAAACAAAAATTTAACTACTCTGATATACATGTCTTATTGATATGTAAAGAATCATGGAGAGTTGAAAATGATAAACAAAAATTTAACTACTCTGATATACATGTCTTATTGATATGTAAAGAATCATGGAGAGTTGAAAATGTTATCAATAGGAATATCAGATAATCACTTGAACACTGATGTGAAGAAAATATTTGAGCTAAAATATGAATATATTTAATACACTGATTAGTAAAAAAGATATAATAGGTGAAAATTTAAAAAATAATAAAGAGTTTTTAAAAAGAAAGTGTAGTTTTTAAGTTTTCAATACTTAATGAGTATTTTTTGTTAATTGGGGGGGGGGGTGCAATTTATAGAAAATGAAAAACTTCTTATTTGAAGTGGAATTGTTAGTGACAGGATCTGTAATTATGACTTGTAACACATTTATTTATTTTGAGACCATATCATTGGGTTTTTTCTGATAGCTGTGCCACAATATTTGTTGATCATCAATATATTACCAATGCACTTCTAATTTATTTGTCTCCCATTCTTCATTGACATTGGGCATGATGACTCCTTAATCTCATTGGATTGCTTCAGCTAGTAGAAAATTGAATGTTTTAGAAAATGTGAAATCTTTTTACATTTAAGTAATGCTTCATAGAGTAGATTAGTTGCATCCTCAGAGAATATTTTAAAATGAAGGAAAATGCTTATTTATTTAACATGTGGATTTTTTGAGCTTCATTCAGTCAGAAAACATTCATGAATGGCTTTGTTGATTTCTTCAACTTTGCCACTATAAGTGTGCATATGTGACAGTCATTAACTATATGATTGATAATTTATGTTTATTACAATTTTATAAATTAGAGATAAAGTTTTATTTTTAAAACAGAAAATACAATAATCATGGATAATTTGAATATTTTGACGAGACTCTAGTAGGAAGATGTCTAAGTTGGCTTTGTTGTTGAATCTATATAAAAAATATATTTTACAAAAAAATTATTTCATGTCATAACTCTTTCATTGTTTAAAGAATATCTCGATAAGAATATAAGAAAAGGTGGTGAAATTGTCTTTCAAGTTAATAGTGTCCAACTATTTAATAGCTTTAAATACATCCACATCTTTTTCATTAGTTGTTAATAACAATCTGCTTCATAGAAAAAGAATGAAGATTCATTTCAAGAGAATAAACTTATTTGTAATAATTATGTTTCTCATGACAGTACCTTTTTTAAAAGACTGCTGTAGCTTAAGCATTTTATTTGCCTTCAAATAATATCACAGTATTCATCAGTAAAATATTCTATTATTAAAAAAATTGTTCTTAAAGTATTGACATCTCAAAATAATATCAACTCTTTAATAAATAACTTGGGCTTTAAACCAAAGTTGCTCTTTGTTGTAGATCATATTATAATGTAACTATAAGATGCTTTCCTATGGTTTTAAAGAAAAAGTAAGCTTACTATATTTGTAAGATTAAGAATAAGATCTCAATCTTGAAAAAAAAATCCAACTTTTCAGATGCTTATTAATAGAATTTTTCATTTCTTAGAAATATCTCTTGGTGAAATCAAATCAAGAATATCAGCATAGGTGAATTTCTTGCAATCTATATCTAGAATATTACTGATCAATATATTAAATAAAGTAGATGAGATAACTAAATGCTAATGGTATGTTAGTCTGTAAAATATTTATTCTGATTATTATTTAGATTCATCTGAGGTTTTTATTGGACAGCCTTTTATTACATAAATTAATATTTGTCTTGTATTTAAATAATTTCTTTAGAAGATAGTCTTTGAAGTGAAATTATAAGCTGAGGTTAGATCATTAAAAATGGCATCAGTTTTATTTTATTTTGAAAGTTATTTTCAATATAAATTGCTTTATTCTTAACAACTCATAATGAACCTGACTTAAATCTGGTCTTTGGACACATATAGTTATTAAAGACAACTTGTTCATAGCAGTTTCAAGCTAAATTAAATCCAATTTGTTCCAAAGACAGACAGCTCTCAATCATTAGGATGGTTCTTGTTAATTTTATTTTTTAAACAATTGTTAAATAATGTATAATGATGATGATGATGATAATAATAACAATGGGTGATAATTTTAGGTTTTTTATTAGGTTTTTTTTATTATTTAGTATATGGATTTTTTTCAACAGTTTAACTATTAAAAAAATATCATGAAAAAATTTGTAAAGATTCCAACCATGCAATTAATTTACAATTGACTTTATTAAGGCCTTTAATTCTGACATTATAGCCATAGTTGTATTTATTCACATCTGTATATATTAATGGTGAAGTTGTATTTATAAAGTAGGTAAATGCAATGATCATAAGTTACCTTGAATCTGTTGATGGGATTCCAAAATTATTATAGTTTGGCCTTTATGCCAAATTTTTGGAATAGTTTCTATATGAATAATTTTCTGAATACTTTTACCAACTAAGCTTTGGTTTTAAATCCTAAATTTTTAGAAATTCTTGAAGAATGGACTTATCTTTAAAGAAATTGTCTCCTGATTGCATTCATAATGGAAGTAATAAAAGAACTTTTTTTTTTATTTGTTTGTCCACAAATAGACTATTAACATTTTTCAGTGTAAGAATCATAATTTCTTAATGTAAAGATTCATAATGGTAATTGTGAATGAACTATTTAATATATTTCACAGCACCATTTATTCAATTTATAAGCTTAAGAAAATAATTGTTTTATATTTATTGTGCTGCTAAAATGAAAACAATTAATAGAGTAAATGCAAATGTCTGGTAATTTTTTAATAATATTTTCTAGCAAACTTTCCTTGCTATATAAATTTGTGTTATATGAAAATCTCCAGTAAGCAAATAGATTTATTTATTATAATATTTGTTTATTATAATGCTTCTCTGCTTAGTTTAATGTAGTAATAGAATAACAAATCCAAAAGCTGGATTAAAGCTCATTTCTATCACTCTGTCACATAACTTTCTGGTGAGCCATTCTATTATTTCTATTATACTATTTAATTCTGTTGTTTAAAAAATACAATAAAATTTTAATTATATATATAAATCCAACTTTTTTATGTTTTGATATATAATAAATGCTTGTGAAATATTAAACTATTTTTGTTTATGCAAAAAAAAAAAAAATTGTAGATATTTGTAAAAAGCTATAGTTTCTGTACGTTCATATACAGAAAGAAAGAAAAAATATTATTAAAGCTTTTTAAATGTAAACAAGATTTTAAAAAGGTAATTGTCTCTGAAGTATAAATACTTATCGGTGAGGAAATATTCCTGACTTTATTTTAGTCAAAAGAAAATGAAAACGAATCTATTTGAGATGTAATATCATTTATAGAGTAGGCAGTAGTATAGTATACTATTGATAGGGTTTTCACAACAAGATGGATTTTAAAATTGTAGTTAGCCATCTAAAAAAAAAAAAAAAGCTGCTACTAATTGGCCTAAGTAACTAAAATAAAAAGACGTATAATATGATCATAATTATTTTTATGATTGGGAAATCATCACTCATTTAAATCATCTTAGACCTTTAATCTCCAGGCAACAATAGTTATAATATCCAATTCTTGACTTACTATTGTATGATTATCAATATTGGCTACACATATCTGACAAAAAAATCCTCATTTATCTGAAAAAAGTTTTAGTTTACTTCAAATAAAACATACATACATGGTATTCATTTTATTATATTGCAATAAGCATACTACATATCCTAGAAGAGAGAGAATTTTTTAATACTTAGATGTTTTAGTCAAGCCACTATTTCTGTATAAACAGTCAAATATATTACAACTTACTGCAATGCATTTATGAAATATGATTTTTTTTTCTACAGTGGATTTTTCATACCTGCACTTCTATATGTAAAATATAAGGGGTTTGAATTAAGACTTTTCACACGACCCTCAACCATCCAAGCTATCTCATACCGCTGATACACTTGATCACACACATGTCGAAAAGATGAATAATCACCAATATCCGTATTTCGTGCTAAACCAACACTCGTCAGTTGGTCCAAATTATCATCACACATATATTCAATCAAAGCTCAACTTATATTAAGATAGCCAATCTTCATATTTTAATGGACAGGCTTCAAAACACTCCACCTCACAACTCTTCAGCCATCCATTTCATTGAAAATCTGATGATGGAATGCTCAAATCCCACCTTAGTGCCAACCTTCTCATCCTACCCATATTAACCACAAGTCATTCTGACCCCTCATATTTTACAAAAAAAGATTGGTTAATTTTGAAAAAAAAATTATACTGTTGTGGATGTTATTTTTGTGGGGGGAGGGGAGTAAACAAATTTAATAAAATAACTCTTTGTTTCTAATAAACAATTTTTTGGTCTCTCCGAAGGGGATAGGCAGAAAATGTAATACAAAATTAAACGTAGTAGTTTGCATCTCTTTTGTCTGAAGTTAGTAATCTAATCAGTTAAAGGTTTTAAACAAATTACAATCTTTTGTTATTTAATTAAAATCTTGTCTGAGTGTTTAACAAACAGTAAGTCAGTCAAGCAATTAGTCGTTCAATTTTAGAATATCAAGAAAATAACATTTCATTGAGGCTGCTTTTCAGCTATCAAATAATAAAAAAAAATAACTATAAAATTCTTTAAAATAATAATCTAGGGTTGAAATCTAGTCATAATAAATCGGCATTTCATAGCGGAATCGGGGTGATTCAAACTTTATAGATTGAATCAAATCAACAATAGGAACATTTTTAAAAATAAAAATGATTAATTTTTTTTTCAGATTATTTATAACTTACAAATATTTTCATAAATGTGCATTTTTATACAATTCAGATACCAGCAAAGGGCAGCTTAAGATATCGCTTTTTGGGGTTTAGTATACTAAGTCTTTCAGTTAAAACCCAGTCTACTGATTTTAACATCTAAACTTCACATGGCTTTTTTTGCAACGACCCATTCCATTATTATATAAGTGCAATGAAAATTACAAACCAAATACAGTAATTAAATCGGATTTCTTTTCTTTTGCTAAACAGCCTTATTTAAACAGGCAAAACTCTCCATACAGTGGTGGCACTCAGTGCAAGACAGAGTAATCAATGGATGCCAGAAGGCTTGTGCATAAAATCCCTGTCTAGTGCCTACTCATCCAATATCCCCAGATTAGTTTCTAGCTTGTGGCTTTCATCAGTGAGAGTGCTCTCAGATCCAAGGCTCCTGACTGACAAAGGCCACAAGCCAGAAACTAGTCTGGAGATATTGGCGAGTAGGCACTAGATAGAGATTTTATGCACAAGCCTTCTGGCATCCATTGATTACTCTGGATTGCACTGAGTGGCACTACTGTATGGAGAGTTTTGCCTGTTTTAATAACAGTTATGAGCAAGCATAAGAAATGGTGATCATGTGATGTTTAGTAGTTTAAGAGTCTTATTTAAGTTATATAATTGTTAAAATATTTTTTTTAGTCAACATTTGGGTCTTCAAAAAGAAAAGCCTAAGAATATTTCCTTTTTTATTATTATTTATTTATGTATTTTCAGAACATCTTTGTAGCAGATTGTTAACTGAAATGAAAATTTTTAATTTCTCTTTAAGGCTTAAAGGAACCAAGCAGGGCAAATTTCTACATTCTTATTGTTGCAGCTTTTACTACTATATGATTATGCTCATGGTAAGCTAATGAAGATGGGATACTCACCAACATAAAATAGGCAATACAGACAATTTATTACCCTTTTATCTTTGTATTTAAGAAGTACTATTGTCTTTCTTCTCAGTTGCCTGATAGTTTATAACTCAAATATCAATACATTTTTGTTTTGTTTTGTTTTTTGAAGGCAGGATAATTGAGTATGTGAACTAACTTTTTTTAATAGATCTTTACAGTTATGAAAGACAATTAAATTGTGGTTCTTAATCTCAAGAAAA
Source organism: Epiperipatus broadwayi (assembly GCA_028023455.1). Classification (NCBI taxonomy): domain Eukaryota; kingdom Metazoa; phylum Onychophora; class Udeonychophora; order Euonychophora; family Peripatidae; genus Epiperipatus; species Epiperipatus broadwayi. Next base: position 302,829 of record JAQFVV010006769.1, read on the forward strand.
GACAGCTATTTTCAGCTGAAGCAGAGGGTGCTAAAAATACTCTGATTACAAACTCAGGCCATCACTTGATAATGATCTTTTATTTAAGTACTTACAACTGCAGATCACTTTCAAGTGAAAGAATATTACATGAATTGGAATAAGAACTATATAATCTTAAATTAGACATTATTGAACTTTGTGAAACTAGAAGAAAAGGTGAATAGATAATAGATTTAAAAGGTAGGCATATATTTTACTGCAAAGGTACAAATTTTGCATGCACAAATGGAATAGGATACCTTATAATTAAAAAATGGAAGAACAATGTTGTAGAGAATAATGGCATATAGAATGACAAGATTACTTATTTAAATTAATGGAAGATATCAATTACAGATAATTCAGTATTATGTCTCAAAAAGTTCTCATTGTGATAAAAAAAAATAGAAGATTTTTTTATGGATGTACAAAATGCTTTTGATCAGATCAAACAATGTTGTAAAATTGTCATGGGAGAGTGCTATGGGGAAATTTGGTTATGACGATAGAAAAGAGAGAGAATATAGACTTTTGGAATTTAACTATATTATGATTTTTTTTCTTTGAAAAAAAAATACTAAATGAAAATGCACATGGGTGCATCTAATTAAGATACAGCAAACTTGGATTATATTTTGATTAGCAGAAGAAAATGATCATTTAGTGAAATGTAATATCGCAAAATGAAAGAAACAAAAATTATTGAAATATTATTAATAGTTGATACTTCTAACCTTCATAAATAATCTAATGATTTTAAATTAGAATTTGCAAATTATTTTAAAATATTAACAGATTTTGAAGAGGGTTCAGACTTGAATCAAATCAATAAAAAGAGAACTGATACCCTCTCAAGAATTGCTAGAAATATAACTGGTTCAATTTTACCAATAAATTTTTTACTGAGTCAAGAGAGGGTATAAAGAAGAAATATTAAAACTTTTTTAAATGATCCATGAAGAAGAACTGAATATCCAGAGTTTTGGGAAATGGTACAAAAAAAAGTTCATAACAATGTAAAAAAATATAATTGTAAATTGTCAAGAAAAGTTATAAAAGAGAATAAACATCTCAAAAATGTAAACAACATTTTGGTATTGGAAAAAAACATTTCTGTAATAAGAAGATAATATGAAACTATTACTATAAAGTCAGATAGATAACATAGTAACAAAGAACAAGAAAACAAATTATCTATTACAGTATTACAACTGCTGAATTGATGAGCATTTTAAATTAAGAAGTGAAATGTGCAGTAAAATCTATGAAAAAAAAATAAAAGTGCTAGGAAATTATGGAATTATAATTGATATCTTAAAAGAAGCAGGTTGTTTGCAAAGTTGTATACCAAATGTGTTAATGATGAGAATGTACCAGATAATTGGAAAAGTGCAGTAGTAATATTGATTTTTAAGAAAGATGATAAAAAAAGATATTAATTACTGACCTTTTAATATTCTTATAGTTCTATACAAAAATTTACCAAAAATAATTACAACTTGTCTACAATAATTTTGGATTTTAACCAACCAAAAGAATGATTTCAATTTAAAAGTGGTTTCAGCATTGTGGATCACATCCAAGTATTGAGAGAATTTATAGAAAGGACCAATGAATATGAGTTGTCGATATACTTTGGATTTGTAGATTATAAAAAGGCATTTCATTTTATAAGCATTTCTACAGTGATTAAAACATTGCATCATCAAGATCTAGGACATTGTCATATTCTGAATATATATATATATATTAAAATGCAACAGCAATAATTAGACTACATAGTGATACTAATAAGATTAACAGTGAGGCATGGCAGGGTAATCCCATGTTTCCAAACCTGTTAACAACTATTTTACAAGAAAAATTTTATAATCAAAATGAGAAGTTATGAATAAAAAGTAAATGGAAATTATTTAAGTCCTCTAGATTTTGCAAATAATGTTATTGTTTTTGAATGAATGTTTCAGAGTTTCAGAAAATATTGTAAGAGTTAACAGATAAAAGTAAGAGAACAAGATTAAACTTAAATGCTACAAAAATTAAAATATTCAATGGATTTTCTCCAAAAAAAATAAAGATTACTAAGGCAATTTATCCACTCTACTTTGAAAACTGTTTAGCAAAAAACTTTTTATTGTACGTATATGCATACACAATCTTATGTTTTAATTGTCATGCAGTCTTCTTCAGAGCTATGATATAATGAACAAAATAAAATACATAACTATATAAATAATATCATTAAAAATGTTATCAATAAAATGAATTAAAAAAATATAAACAAAGGAAGTAAATCACTTTTCCTCAAGTTATGACATAAAAGCACTCTAAATGTTGAACAAAGGAATCAAGAATAGAATGAATTCACCTATTCTTAAGATGTGATATGTTGGACTACTTCTGTCATTTATGAGTGAATGTTGAATGTATAGAAAATTTTAAACTTTATTTAAACTTTCCAAGTGCAAACAACTTGATAGTAATAACACACAAATAGACAATACAGGTTAGTAATTACACAATGTTTCGAGTAGTATTATTCTCCACTCTTCTTCAGATGTTGCTTGCTTATATGCCCAGTGACAATATTCACTTAGAAGTTAAACTCACACCTTTAGATTCTTGAATATGGAATTTAAGGCAAACACTCTACCAACTGAACTATTCTGTCAAAGGCCATAGCTCAGTTGGTAGAGTGTTTGCCTTAAATTCCATATTCAAGAATCTAAAGGTGTGAGTTTAACTTCTAAGTGAATATTGTCACTGGGCATATAGGCCAGCAATACCTGAAGAAGAGTGGAAAATAATACTACTTGAAACATTGTGTAATTACTATCCTGTATTGTCTATTTGTGTGTTATTACTAACAAATTGTTTGTATTTGGAAAGTTTAAATAAATTTAAAATGTTCTATACATTCAACATTCACTCATAAATGATGGAAATAGTCCAACCTATCACATCTTATAATATATCATCATTACAAACTTCCAGACAATTATCTATTCTTGTTCTAAGGTTTATAAGCATATCTTTGTCAACATTGTCGATAATTTAGAGTGAAATTAATTTATCAAGCAGATGAAATGTGTAGCACTCAAGAGTTATTCAACTAACCATTAATTGTACAAGACTGGAGATAGCATCTCCCTTTTAACACCTTGATAGTAATAATTAAACAAGATTTAATATATAAACTTTAAATTAAACATAGCTCAATGTATACATAAACAAAGGGAGTAAATCACTTTTCCTTAGGCTATGACTTAAAAGCACTCTAAATGTTGAACAAAGGAATTAAGAATAGAATGAAACCACGTATTCTTAGTTGCTTTAAAAATTATAAGCATACATTTGTCAACATTGTTGGTAAATCAGAATAAAATTAATTTATCACCCAGATGGAATATTTTGTTCATTACTTTCATAACTTTGAAGAAGACTGCAGGACAGACAAAATGTAAGATTGTGTGTGCATATATGTACAATAAAAAGTTTTTTGCTAAAAAGATAGTGGATAAATTGCATTTATATAAGATATTACAGTAAAATAAAGGAAGTGGTAAATTTGGTAATATTTCTGAAAGATTAATAGTGGTGAATTAGAAATTAACAACTATAAATATCCTGATATTAGATTATTGATACAGACTGAAACATAATAAATGAAATTGGTTATAGAATTAAATTTGAATGGAATGCTTTTGATAGAAATAGCTTAAGATTAAAAGGAAATATGTTATGTATTTGAAAATGAAAGTTTTTAATATATGTACCTTCCCAGAAGAATAATATAAAGATTTCTGATCATTCATGATAATATGAAAAGATATATAGTAAAGAAACAAGAAGAGATCTAAAATGAAATATATGATCAAGAGAACAAACATATGTCACTGGCATCATTGAACAAATTAAGCAATGGAAATGAAGCAGAGCTGAATAAATTACTAGCAGAGATGATAATAGATGATCATTTGATTTCTTAAACTGAATCCCAAGGAATTGTAAACGGTTTAAAAAAAGCCACAAGTCAGATGGGTGGATGAAATAAGAATGTATATTGTGGAGAAAAGATGGTTGAAGAAGTGAATTAAACTTGAAAAGACTTCATTCTAAAGTGGATTAATAATGGTTGAAAATGATGATTATGATGATGACAGATTGTTTAACATTTACAGTATTTTAGCATCTATGTGTTCAGAACTAAAATTATATTTTTCATTACATGTTAAATATACTTCAAGTTTTTTAATACTCAGTTGTAAATTTTAGATTTATATACATATTACAAACAATTATTTGTCACGATAGTTATGTCAGCACATTGAAGGGTATTGTCATGTTAACTAAATAAAATAGCATGCATTAAGACAAAATGCAATCATGCTTGGATGGTTAAATGGATGGATGGATGGATAGAGAAAGATAGATAGATAGATAGATAGATAGATAGATAGATAGATAGATAGATAGATAGATAGATAGATAGATAGATAGATAGATAGATAGATAGATAGATAGATAGATAGATAGATAGATAGGTAGGTAGGTAGGTAGGTAGGTAGGTAGGTAGGTAGGTAGGTAGGTAGGTAGGTAGGTAGGTAGGTAGGTAGGTAGGTAGGTAGGTAGGTAGGTAGGTAGGTAGGTAGGTAGGTAGGTAGGTAGGTAGGTAGGTAGGTAGGTAGGTAGGTAGGTAGGTAGGTAGGTAGATAGATAGATAGATAGATAGATAGGTAGGTAGGTAAGTAGATAGGTGAGTACATGGGTAGGTAGGTAGGTAGGTAGGTAGGTAAGTAGATAGATAGATAGATAGATAGATAGATAGATAGATAGATAGATAGATAGATAGATAGATAGATAGATAGATAGATAGATAGATAGATAGATAGATATAGAGAGAGAGGTAGAGAGAGATAGAGAGAGAGAGAGAGATAGAGACCGAGAGAGAGAGCGAGCGAGAGAGAGAGAGAGCGAGCGAGAGAGAGATCAAATAAAATAATGCTTTCTCTAATCATTCTTGTATTGATATATATTTTCTAAGTTTTTTGCTTTTTATCAACACATTCTTTGACTCAACTTGAATTGAGAAATTCACTGACAAAAACAAAAAAAACCTAGAAAATATTGACACACACCCCCCCAGATTATTAAAATTGTTTTGTAACTGATTCTTTTTTTATGTGGATAATGGTTCGTGAAAAGTGTACGTATTTTTATGTTGACCAAAAATATTACAACTGAGTGAATGGCATGATACCTAATTCGCCATTCCTTGTTATATTAACTATTGCTTACTTTATTAGTATATACTGTAAGATATTAGTTTAGTAATAAAAATCACATCCATTGGTTTAATGATTTTTTTAAGTGTTTATTTATTCAAGATTTTTGTTGCATTATAATCAAGATCTTGTTAAAATTTCCAATACACTGATTATAGTCAAAGAAATAAGTATCAAAAGAAATTGGAATAATCACAAAAACATCAATCAAATCACTATTGATGAAGTATCTTACATAGTAAATTTATCAGCAGTGGAACAATAAATCACATTACTTTTGACATTATCGCCAAAAAAAAATTCTGAAATTATTGGCACTACATTAGAATTTATGTAGTAACGTGAAAAATAAAAATTACTTCGAAAGATAATTAATAGTCTGAAGATTGGAAGAAACTGATTTATATTTCTATATGAAAGAATAGAATCTTGATAGAATAATTGAATATTCTAAAATAAGGAATATCGAAATAAATCTATATGTACTTTATTAATTATAGCAACGTATTTGATTCACTTGGTCATGATAAATTATAAAATGACAAAAATTGGACTTATTTGCAAGAATCTCAAACAATTTCTTGGGATCCAGTTTAAGAAATCAAATGATCATCTATCATCTCTGTTAGTAATTTATTCAGTCCTGTTTCATTTCAATTTCTTAATTTGTTCAATGATGCCAGTGAACACACATTTGTTCTCTCATTCATATATTTCATTTTGATCTCTTCTTGTTTTTTACTATATATCTTTCCATACTATCATGAATGATCAGAAATCTTTATATTACTCTTCTGGTAAATGTTTAAATCTTAGATTTATACCCCCCCCCCCTGTTATTCATTAAAAGCAAACATTTTTATTTATTTCTAAAGAATTAAAGAATGTGATCAAGGCAAATTGTTAACTTTCAATCCATATGTTTTTGTTATTGTATTCTATTACTATCATGTGATTGTTCATGAGGTAAATAAACAAGTATGAACTGCTCATGACATATGTAATTCAGCTGTTGAATTTATTGATTTTCATTTTTAACATCATTATAGTTGTCTTTCTCAGAAATCTGATAATTCCACTATGATGTTATAAAAAATATAAATGATTTGATAACAAAATATAAATGTAGCTCACAGTTTTATATAACTACTGGATAAAATGTGATTAACAATTAAAAGCAGAGAGTACTAAAATACTTAGATTATAGCCTTAGATGATATTTGATAATAACTTTATGGACATATAGGATTATTTTCAGGTAATCAGTTTATAATGAATCTATTGATTCATTATTGTCAGTAAATGGATAACTATCTATTATTAACTAGAAGTTAAAGACAGTAAATTAATCTGAATTAATCAGTAAGTGTTCATACATTTGCTACAAAGACAAAAATTATGTTTGTAATATTATATAGTCTTCTTTATATACTCCTATGGATATTGAGTCTATGATGTACTTTTTTTTATCTATAATGCTTTTATGTGAAAGAAGATTTGATTAATTTCATTTAATTTTTAAATAGCTTCTTCAATGATAATATTTTGGGATATTTGGAATATTTTTATGAATATATTTCACATGCATTTTTTAAAATAGTCTCATCTGAAACTAGCAAAGATTTTTGCACCAAGTAATTGCTGAATATATGGGTTTTTTTTTATTTATCTATCAAATAAAGAAAATGTTTATTGACAATACAGAACCTTTTTTTTTTAAGTTCAAGTTTTTGTGCCAATATAAGTAAATTGTGCATCTCTGATCAGTAGTTATCCCAAGATTTATATCTTCAATATTTGATAGCATTAACAAAAAACTTTTTTCGTAGAAGTCTGATAATGTGATATTATTAGACTTTGTGACGATAGAAAAAATCTGTAGAAACAGTTGGTTTAAAACAAAATATATTAAAAAAACAAGTAGAGTGAGATTTATTATAAAGAAGGGATTTTACAAAAGTATTTGAATGTTGATTCTGAATTATTCAATTTAATGGAAGATAAAAAAAATTCAAATAATTCAGATTCTTTGAATAGGAAGTAGGAATCAGTAAAATATAGATGCACATAATCATTCTGAATGGACTAAATAATATTTTTAAATTGTCATAGGACATTTTGATTCTAGAAAAATCAAAAAGAAAAGACTGAAGTTAAAAAAACAAAAACATGCATTATGAATTAAAAAAAAAAAAATCTAAAGAGAAATGCACATAGTACAACAAAGCTAGATTATTCCCAAATAGGGGTCAAGGTCATGTATTAGTGATCATGAGCTGATTTTAGACAAGAACATTAAATATTAAATTATAAAATAATTTTATATGTTCAGTAGGAAAGTTTTACTCATTGAAAATCATCAGATGAACAATTCAAAGGACAGTATTTTCAATTAAAAATCTTGTGAGAATTACTATTTCTGTCTGATTAATCTTAGCTGCAGCTATATGTGAAATCACAACACCAATTACACTTTGTAATGTATGTAGCTAAAAAATATAGATAACTTAATTGAAAAAACCTTGTAATAACATACTATGATATATTCCTGTATATTATCACAGGATAAATAAATAGGCTTATCGATACAAATTAATTGTTTGTAATTATTTGTGAATTGAAATCTGAAACTGGATTCCAAGAGATTTTAAAAAACCCAGAAAGAAACCACATGTGAGATGGATGGATGAAATAAGAAAATGTGCAGGGATTGCAAAAGAGAAACTAGAGATCGGAGAAGATGGATTGAACTTGGAGTGATCTTCATCCTGCAGTGGATTGATAATGGTTGTTGGTGGTGATGATGAATTATTTTTTAATTTAATAATTAACATGTTCCGTAAATAATGTATTTCATTATTTTTTTAAATATTTATCATAATAATGGATGAGTGATTAATAGGAATATGGCAAAAATACAAGTGGCTGAAAAGGACGACCCCCCCCCCCCGCCCAAATAAAGATTTGCCACAGATGTAATGAACAATCTAAAAAAAGTTTGTAAAAATCTTGGTAAAAATTCTTCAACAAGCTTTCAATTAACAATATATATATAATTAACAAAATGATTAAAAGTAACAAGAAAATATCGCTTTCATTGTTTAAAATTGAGATTTAAATGGATTAATAACAAAAGAGATATTTTAAGTGGGTGAGTCACAAAAAAAATTACTACGTTCGAATATAGGTCTCAATATACAAAAGTTTGGAATATCTTGTTCTAATAGAAAAATATATTTCAAGACGATAATTCGCTCGATGTCTGTTTTTTTTTTTTTTTTTGCAGAGATAGGAGATTTATATTATGGACAATGAATCTGTTAGAAAAGACAGTATTAGCAGTTAATATTAATTCTTAATTAAAAAAGCTAAAATTTAAAAATTATTTTAAAATAACAATAGACTTTGAAAATAGTTCAGACTGGAATAGGATCAATAAGAAAGGTATTTAAGAAACAAATGTAATAAAACTTTAAGATTGTTTGTGAGAAGAGATTTAAGGTAATAGTAATTCGTATTTGCTATATGTATTGGATTATTGTGGAATATTTGTATTTTTATTTATTATTTTATTTATGTATTTTTAGGTGTTCCTTGAGAAAGTCTATAAAAGAGTGTAGTCAAAACAGTGGAGTATTATTATAATTTATAATCTAGATTTATAAAGAAGAAGGTGCACGTGACTTGTTTGATATATTGAAATTAATGGGCTATTTTTAAAATAAAAGACTGTAATTTAATTTATTAAGAAATGATAGATATAGAAGTGCAATAATTTACTAGTAATTTATTCACTGAAGCAAGTAATATATGCAGAAAAAAAAAATATAATAATAATTTAGATTGATTCATTTAGAAGAAATGTCTGAAATACTAAAAAAACTGAAGAGAAAAAAAATTATTGATGATATAAGAAATTACCATTCACCTAGAAACACAATAGAAGTAAATTCTCAGAGTTGTAAAATGGTATTTAGAATTTAAAAATGTTTTTCAATAATAAAAAGAAAAGATGTTATGATTTTAAAAAAATAACAATGTCAGCATGATGTTATGTATAATAATAAGCAAAACAATGACAAAGTATTCATGCAGTAATGGCAATATGCAATTTGAATAATAAAATAAGACATGCAATTAAATCCCTAAAATATAAAAAAGCCTTTTAATTACACTGAAGTTATTAAGAAAAAATTTTACAAAGCAGATGATGAAATAAATAAATTAATACAAATCTATATACCCATTGTCTTAATGAAAAATGCAGAAAGAATTTGGTTTTAATAATAGCAAAAAACCCAAAATTTTAGGATTTACAACCCCGATCAAGTTTATCATAAGAAAAATTTATAATTAAAAGTAGTTACAACAAAATGGATTGCTTTCAAGTATTTAAAAAAAAGTTATAGAAAGAACTTACAATAAGGAAGGGCTGCCATTTTGTATTAGATTTGTAAATTGTGAAAAAGCATTTGGCTTTATAAACAGTTTTAGGAGGTTCATAAAACTTTGGTGTATTATGACTCAATGATGTTTAATGAGTCTTAACTAAATGTAAATATTCTCTAAATGGAAATGTAGAAGTAGTTAATATGCAAAGATTCATGTTCCAAAAATCCATCTTGCCAGTTTCATCAAAATGCAATAGATATTGTGGAAATCTATTGTGCCTTAATAATTCATTTACAAAATGGATGGATCAAAGGAAGGATTGAGAAAAAATGGCCAAAGTCAACTAATGTTATAAATGTAAATGATAAAGAAAGAGTGCAAGATGACCTAATGTTTCAATGTCATTTTATACAAGTTAAAGTCAGATTCAATACAGTTCTTAACAGATGGTAAAAGTCCATCTTGATCACTTGAAATTGATGAACATTAGGGGGAAAATATTCTTTCTTCACATAAATTTATCAATTTTTTATACTGAGATAATTCAAACTGTAAAAAGATTATTCTCATAGGATAAACACTTTATTTATATTATAATTAGACTAATGGGATGAAAATCACTTAAAGACATAATACAATATTAAAAGTAGATCTAAATATATATATGACAGCAAAAAATTATTGAAAAACTTGTTTATATTTGATGAATGAAATATTGACTCTGCCTTTATAAGAAGGAACAATTCTATATCAATTTATAATATCATTCATAATATCTGTAATCATAGACCAATGTACATTCATTTAATCCTTAATCTACCAGAAACAGACTTTAGAAGGTCATTAGCTTTCAATCACTTTCCATTGCCCATTAAAATACTGTAAATCATTTAAAATAATAGTAACCCTTTCACATTAACAATATTTGGTTCCAGCTTTGACACAGATATTAAAATTTGTGAATAATAGAAAACATTAACACATATACATAAATATGTGTGCATATTTCATATAATGTTGAAACATATTCAGCAAACACACATATAAATATGTTCATAATCTGAATACACACATATTTGTGTGTACATGCTTTATATAATATTGAAAATATATAAAACAAACACACAAATATATATAATTGGAATACACACACATATAGATGTGTGAACATAATTTATAAACATGTGTATAGATGTCTGTACATTTTTCTATACATATTAAAAACATATATGACATACAATACATACTTCGTACACAGTCCCACATATGTAGATGTGTGAACATACTATGCATATGTTAAAAGCATATGTAGCACACACATATACTATATACTTGTATTTATATATTGGACAATTTTCATCATCTAGTATTAAGTATTGAAAATCTTAAAAAAATTTTAACTTTATTTAAATTTTCCAATTACATTCAACTGTTGGTAATAGCATATAAAGCTCTGGAAAATACTACATACTCTGAACTTAAAATGTAGAAATTTATTTATTTTTGCTTGTTTTTAATGTGAATAATGGAAATTATGACTATGGAAATCATAGGTATAATGGAAGGCCTATGGAAGATGCTTGAAACTTTCATATAAAATGACTGTATTATATGTTGCTCCTAACTCATCAGAAGATGTGATCATTATAGACTTTAACAACCATGAAGATTTCCATTATGTCTTCATATGTTAGTTAACCCTGGGTTAAAGCACAGCTATTTGTGGATCAAAATCCAGCTAAATTAATTTTAGTCTGTGATAGTAATAGGTGGTTTTTTTTGTTATTGTTATATACAATTAAGTATTTCATTGGTTAAACTCTCCATATATCTTGTGTAAGCATAGAAGAATGGTGATCATATGATGTTATTTCAATAGTTATTAAATATTCTGTTTTGTAGGTACAATTATTAAGACATTAAATAATTTTTAACATTCTATTAATTAGATACCTTCAATAAAAGATTAAAACTATCTCCAGAAACTGGAAAAAAAAACACGATATTTAAAAACAAAGTGGAATATTCATAAATATCTAAAAAGTGACTCAATGAGAAGTGAAAGTCCTGAAATAAATGATTGTGAGCTCATAAATCAAAAAATAATGGTATTTCTAAAGCAACCATAGGTTTATTAGATAACCTAAGGCTAAAATACTCATTCCATATAATACCATAGCAAAAGAAGCTTATTTTATAACTAACTGACAGTCATACATTTTTGTTAGTTCACAAAATTATAATTAACATAAGCAATTAAATAATATACATTAGATTTTTAAGTATATCATAATTCACATTGTTCATTAATATAATATTAGATATGTTGCAAAAGGCATAAACACTTATATTCAAGGCCTATATGAGATGTCAAAATTCCTAGGGATAGCTATGCATATAACAGACCAATGCACACACAATCAGTTATGACAGCAATTGAGGAGTGGGGTGGTATTAAATTTGAGCTTACTTGTAAAATAAAAAAGTTTATAGAAAATAATAATTTCTCAGATAAAAAAAGCAAAATTTAACAATCAAAGAGATATACAAATATGGAGGAGATATTTTAAGTCTTTTTACAATGACACTAGCAAAAATTATAGCAACAAAATAAGGATTACTATTTTAGGATATAAGTCAGCAAAGATCTCATTGGAAATATAAAATGTGAAAGAGAATAGCTTCAATTTTCTTTTTATTAATGATGAATAATATGAGTATAAATATGCACTTTAAAATTGAATAGAAAGGCAAATCTGAAGTGATAAAAAGACAACAATTGTTAAAATTGTAGAATGTGGGGTTCCCCCCTCTCAATCTGTGATTCTTAATGTAAGACATATACCCCATTGAAGGGTAATTTGATTTTTAAGAGGAAACAATTTAAGAATGAGTTATTAACAATGAATTATTTTTTTGCAATTTTTTTAGTTATTAACAGTGAATTTGAAAGCCTGTTAATTGTCCTTATATCTTATTATTCATAAATTAAGCTAAGAAAGATTTTTAAATTTTCTGCACCCTCTTCTTCTCCATATTTTTTCTGTTTAAACAACTTTTACTCCCTATTTCTCCATTGTTACTTGAAAGAAATTTAATTAAGTGGTTTGAAATTCCATTGTACTTCAACTATTCTTTTGTTAATGGCCTTTTAGGTTTCATCCACATGGATGAGAGTTCAATTTTTGAATAATAAGAATTATATGTCCACATGCGGAAGGGAGTGTCAGGAATTTAGAGATACTTAGGTAAGGCATGGCCAAAAAAGGGTTGGAACCACCGCTCTACATATGCCTTTAAGTTAAAATGAAAAATAAATATTATGAAATTTTTGGTGGAAGCTCATTAAAGATATGATGAAAAAATATTTTGTTTTGACAAAGTACAAGATCTTTTTTTGGAAAATAAATAGAATAAAATTATCTTTTATTCCTAATTGTGATATCCATTAATGCATACTAATGGAACTTATTTATGTATAACATTAACATTCAGATGGTATAAAATATTAAAAATGCCAATCAACCCTAATAATATATCACTGATGATGATCATGTGTTACGTCTTGATGATAATACTCCATTATCTAACTATTTAATTTTTTTTTAGAGCTGAATGGCTAACTTATATATTTCTAGATTGTAATCTTTGTTATTAATACTAATGAAAAATGCAATATTAAAATAGTATTTATTATTTTATAAATTAAATTAATATTTTAATACTAAGATAAGTCACCTTAATGGAATAATCTTATTAATGAATAAGAAGGTGGGCTTAGTAGAATAAATAGAATATCCATTACCATTCTTATGCATGTGCAGCAACTATCTTAATATAAACTGAGCACTGTTTATATATATATGTGGGGGAGGGAGATGATCTGGACCAACTGATGAGTGCTGGTTCAGCACAAAATATATATATTGGAGATCATTTATTTTTTTCACATGTGTATGGTCATTTATATATCACTTGTATGAGATAGAGTGGATAGCTGAAGATAGCTTGAAAGTCTGTGTCCAAGTTCCTTATGATTACATTTGAACTCCATGTATATGAATTGTACTTATATTCAAAATACAATAGTTTACATATCTAATTGACATGTTGATTTTAAACCTGAAAACCGTAATAGATATTAAAATTTTCTTAGATAGTTTAAAATGATTACAGAAGATATTAGTTCTGATAATTATCTGCTATGATATAAAATTAATATAGAAAATGAAAAAAGGTGTTTATTCTATGATATTATATAGGTAAATTTCTATATTCCATGGTAATATAATGTTTTTACAGATCAGTATAACATCATCTGTATAAAAATAACTGGAAAGTCAAGGGTGATACTGCAAAAAGATAAGTGATGAATAGACAATATGAAATACTCACCCTAGAAACAAAAAATAAAACAAGAGAGTTTATTGTGAAAAGATCTGATTGTATAAAAAATTTTGACAAATAAATCTTTGGATTCTGTAAAAAGTCAAATAAATGAGGGGGGGTATGCCTCCTGGAAGTGCATAATATATATTTTATTGATAGGTGGTACAGAAGGTGGAAAAGAAATCTGGAAAGGAGTATAGTGTTAAAAAAAATTAATGTTTAATATTTGTTTAGTATCATAATAGGCAATAAAAATATCTATTTAAACTTATTGTGAATTAAATATATATATATATAATGGAAAAATGACTTATATATGGTATTAATATCTCAATCCATTCAATTAAAAAATTAATTGAATTCATGTTACTCTTAGCAAGGACATTGACTGGAATTAGTCATTACTACATTAATAGCTATATAGGTATGTTTTGTGTATAAATAAATAACTGAATGGTTTATTGTTCAGAAATTCATAAAAAGTTTGAGTTCCAGAAATTGAAGATTTGGACTCAATATATTTACTTTGAAATCAGATTGTTTCACCTACCATTGCATCAAAACACAGAAAGTATAAATTGACTACAAGTACTTATATTATCATTACTATGCAGTACCAAAATTAATTTTAGGAGAAATTATTTTCTAAGACTTTATATAGGGCATTAATACTTAATCCAATTGTTTAAAATTAATTAAATTCAAATTGCTATTAGCAAGAACTATGACTGCGTTTAATGCATTCTTAAATAAAAAGACATACTAGCATAAATTGTAAATAAATACACATATTTGTACAGATTAGTAGCAGATTTACACAGTGACACAATATATAGATAAACACCTTTTATACATCTGAATAAGTGATAGCTTAATATAGAGGAGGTGTTATTTATATTTTGAGATTCATTGAATAATTTATTAAGTGGAAGATAATCATTTAGGAGAAAATGTGAATAAAAAATTAACAAAAGCAATAAAAAATGGGATGTCATTATTTTATATAAGAAATTTTGAGAGAAAAATTGTTTTAATAGATGAAAACACAACTACTTGAATAATGTTTGTCAGAGTATTTAAAAAGAAAATCATATGAGTAGATAAAACAAGATGCTTAACTGAATTAGAAAGAGAATGTGATTATAGCATCTGTACTAAGACTGAGATCATCATACCAATAATACACTAAGTATATCAATTGTTAAAGAGTTGTGAAAATAAAGAATTAATTTAGCAAATTAAAAAAATAGATTATGAAAGTTAAAAGTGTATAGTAAAACTTCAATATAATGTAATTTCAAAGCAAGATTAACATTGGAGCTAAATGTGTGACAACAGTACAAGATGTAAATTGTTGTTTAACACAGAGAGTAAAACAAAAGATCTTAATAGGAAATGAGATGTACGATTTAGGTTAGAAAATGTAAAACTTTTATTATTAGAATAAAATATTAGAATAAATAGAAAAAGTGATGGAATTGTGAAGGGAAAAAATTATAATAAGAAAAATTTATGAATAGTTTGAAAGAATAAAACTAGAAAGACAAGCAAAGAGGATTGATGACAAAAAGGATTTTTGAAGACTGTGAAAAAAATAGATAAAAGTTAAAAAATAGAAATTTGCAAGAATATACAATCACTAATTTTTGTATATCTTTGCAATAAGAATTTGTCACTTTGACTGGAATTCTTCTCATGTTTAATAAAACTCTCCAAGAGGTTTTTTTATTTAATTTTTTCATTTTACTAAGGTCACAACATTGTCAGATCCAACATAAAATAACAAAACTTAGCATGATTTTAGAATAAGTCATATTTTTAATGCACATGAACTAATACATCTTTCTTCTAAAAAAAGTATTAAAAAAAGACAAAATCCTCCATCTTATTTATATATAGAATTTATGCAACACTATGAAACATATAATTTTAAAAAGAGATCTTCTAATGTTTCAAACATTATTACAGAGTTGCAGAAATCTGTCATCTAAGGCCTAAGCCTCCACATGAACACATCATCGAAAGTAATTATTTTTAAACTTATTGACTTTTACCATTTGCTTCCAAGATAATTGAACATCATTTTTTTTATTTTCACCTTACTCAATAACATGTTGAATAAATTATCTTGATCCTCTTAAATCCAAAATATACATTCTAAGGAACAATGCATGGAATATATTCTTACTTCATAAGTGACAAAGTAATACCTTATCGATGTTTTTTCTACATGAATATCCATAATTTTCTGGAAACTTAATCAGGCTATTTAACTTTTTCTCTTATCAGCAGGGATTCTCCTGTAACAAAATATTAATTTTAACAAAGCAATATATGAACAGGAGCATATCTAATATATTGCAGGCATTGTATGTGTCCACTTAAATAGGATGCTATTGGACAGTTTACTAAAGTCAGACAAGCCATTCTCAAGTAGTGGGAAAAGAATATTCTTCTGACATAACAGTAGCAAACTCTCCACACAGTAGAGTCATCAAGTGCAAGCCTTTATAATTGATGGATGCACTTGGTGGGACTACTGTATGGAGTTCACTATTATTAACAGCCTATGTAAGCATATCAAATGGTGATCATGTGATATTATGATGGTTTTATTCTGATATTATGATGGTTTTATTCTTGTAACATTGATCTGCCTTTGACAATTATGGTGAAAGATTTACTAAAATCATCAGAGTGTTTTAAATCATTTGGATAAATTATTGGACAAAAATTAAATCCTGAGAGCTATAAATCTATATTCCCCACAACACACTAAAAACTCTCTTCCATACAAAATAGAAAGATAGATCAAAGCTATTTCAGATCATTATGTAAAAAAGTATGAAATGTTTCACTAAGAAGAAAAATGGAGCTAAAGAATTGAAGAGGTGAGAATTTGAGACAGAAGAAGCCAAGAAGTCAAAAAAAAATTTCATGCTCTTTTTAAAAAGATCACAATGAGTAGTTTGATGTATATTACAGAATTGTCTGTTCCTGCTACAAGTCTATTAGAATCCAAAGGTGGGTTAAATACAGATGTATTATAAAATAAAGAGTATGTGAAATCAGATAAATTTGAATATGATAAAATTAAGCTGTCATCGAGACTATAAATATAGCACAGTAGGAGAATGGTGGTCACAAAAAGTTTACTAAATTGATTTTAAATAATGAGATTAAATGAAACAATTCCTTGTAAATTGGATGATGACAAAAAGATTCTTAAAAATGATTTTAAAATATATTGGAACCTCAATAATGGCATTAGAAAAGTAATTTTTCCTGCACAATGAGAATAGAAACAATAAAGCTGGGTTCAAGATATTTTTCAGAATAGTGAAGAACATTTCCTACCAATAAAACTTCTCTTGAGAATAAATTGGCCATGGTGAAGATGTGACTCACCTATTGTTGATCTAATCCCTTTTTCCAAAGGTTTATATTTTATACCTTTTTTCTATATTTCTGTTCAGCCTATCAATCTTCATTGGGGAAGGAAATGTTGTTGATCAGTGGAAAGTATGTGGAAGGAATTTAGGTCCATGAAAATGCCAATAATTATTGGGTTTGCTTCACATAGTGGTAAGAAGTTTAAAATTTTTTTTATCTAAAAGCAAAGAAGTTTTTGGACATAGATTTCAGTCACAATTTGTGGAGTATAGTGGAAATTGAATGACATTTTAATGTGATAAATTTTTTTGCAAGGTCAGAAACTATCCTTATGATAACATAAAAAATCACTTTATATAGATAATGATTTCAATGTGGGAAATATTTTGGCTTATTTAAAACTATTGGCCACTTTAATTCTGTCATGAAAGATATCCCACTAAAATAAAAAGATGCATACTGCATTCCTTTATTATCTCTTACTGAGTGTCCAGAATGAATTTATCCACCCAATCACATCCACTATCCCCAGAATTTACTATACTATGGTTTCAACCATGAGAAAATGTCAGAAGTAATAAAGTGTGTAGAATTTTGATTTTAAGGGGAAAATGATCCATGATAAGAGAGACCTTTTTAAATTTTAGTTAAGAAATCCATAAAGATGCTAAAAATCTGATTAAAGTTGTCTTGAAATGGCTAGAAAAGATAAAATGTAGTCTTAAAGTTGTTAGATCACAGTTTTATGGTATTGCTGCTTGTATGGCTAATTACAGAAATAGTATTCATCAAAAAAATGTGAGAAAAGCAACATGTAGGTGTTTGAATTGTGACAATATTCTCCAACTAGGGTACAAATGCACTCAAACAGAATATAATGATGGGCACCTTTTATGAGATCATCAAATCTCTGTAAATGTCACACACACACCCCATTCAATTATAGCATTGGAAAAACTAAAAAACACTTTTGGATTTAAATCTGTGTTCAAAATCAGATAAAGTGCATGGATAGAAGCAGTGAATAACAACTATTTTCTCCATGACATGATAAGACCAATGAAACAAAAAGTTATGCAAAGCAACTTCCTGTTATGCATTTTTGGATTTTATTAAAATTTTAGAACTAAATGTTCATTGATATTAACCATTTTCTTGAGAGAGAAAAAAGCTGTAGAATTCTAACATGACTTTCATGTTGCTCTCTGGATTTGAATATCCTCCAAAATTGTTTTTTTTCTCCATATGTCAAAGCATCAGCCAGGAAGCGAACCCATGTCAACTGTCTGCAAGTAATTACTTGCTTGCAAGATGGCTGCGCTGATTTCTCAGCTACTAACGCTTGACCTCCAAGATTGTTTTGAGGCTGAAAGAGAACATGTAGGCTAGTAACTAACATAAAGAAAAAATGGAACTTTGAAATTAAAAAATAATAGAAAAAATGAAAGGGTGATGAGAAACAAAGAGATTCTGCGTTAACATTTAAATAGAAAATGAAAAAGGTTTTGAAAGGAGTACTTATTCTTCTTCAAAGAAAATGGTTAAAATGTTTGCAATTTCATAATAATGATGCCAAGTTTGAGTTTCTTCCCAATATCAGAGAACTGTCTTATGATGCTGACAGAATAACCAGATGAAACGTAAAATCAAGCCAATTGTATTATTCAAATGTTGAACAATAATTCAATGGGGAAAAAAAAAACACTGCAAAATGTTATCAAAATGGAGAACATGAAAATATCAGGATTAACTTACACTTCTTGAGTTTATTGCACAATATGGAGGGGGGAGGTTCTTAATGGTAGCCATCACAGTTTCATCACAGATGCAAATTAAATCCGATTTTTTCATATTTGAGATCTTCTCTGGATCAAGACAGACTGAGATCTTCCCTGCTGGTTGTAGAAACAGGAGAAATTGAAAAAATTGAAAGCAATGATAGTGCCTTGGTTTGTAATTTAAAAGATTAACGAATTTGGATTTGTTCTTACAAGCTGATATGATAAAGTTATCTAAAAAAAAATAGCTAATCAGATATTTGGATATGGCTGCATTTTCAACGTTTACCATACGCGCTATTTCCAATAAATAAGCTCCAAATGTAGAAAACCATCTTTACGTACAAAACAGCATTTGTTTCTTAAATAAACAGCCGAACGGGTACGTTGATTTAATTATAATATAAAACTAAATTTATAGCTTGTTTTATAAATTATTCATTCACTTCTCTTAGTTATTTACATAATATTTTAATTTTCTTTGGTAGTAAAAGGGTTACTGCATTTCGTTTTCACTTTTTTTATAAAAAAAAAAACTGCTGTAGTTTAAGGCGTTAAATTAATGATTCATTTGATAAGCGATTTATTTACAAATAGATGAAAATACATACAAATTTTTTTTATATATAATAGTGCTTTAAAATTATATTTGTAGCACATATGTTTTATTTACTGAGTTACAAATTTTATCCAGATGTTTAGCAAAGCATTATGGGATAGAAGTAGGAAAGTCTAAATAACAACATTAACTAAAACGTGCTTATATTTTTAAATTCCTCTTCAGAAATTTTTTTGCGACAAAATTCGAAATAGCTTAATCTTTCCTTTTATAAAACAAAATTAATTTACGTGATTAAATTATTGTAATTTTAATTAAAGAAAGATCGTAAAATACTTAACGTGTTTTGTTGTTCATACTTCACATTTTCTTCACGTATGCTAATGATGTAATTTGTAATTGTGTATTAATTTAGTGGAGTTAAACAAAAAGCTTTCATGTGTGCGTTGCATACTTTCCAGAGAACGGAAGTCGTTAGTGGAATTTATTTTTTCATTCTTAAGAATAATAATAATAAATGCTTAGATTATAGGTACTTGAAGTCTAATAAATCAAAAAATTTAATTTCGTAAGAAAAGTATTTTTAAATACAAAATTATTATTGTATCAATTGTATTTTATCAACCGTATTATATATATCAAATAAGATTTGGGTTTGATTAAAAGATCGATTTAAAAAAAAAAAAAAATCTTTATAACCTATAGGTAAAGTTAGCCTATAAACGACTTATTGCGGGGCAAAGATATCTTTATCAACCCTCCAAAGAGAATCAATGAAGGAACAAGCTTTACTCACCAGGCTAGCCGATTGCTAGGGGGTAGATTTAATGCTTTATTTTCTTGTGTTACCCCTTTGCTGAGAATAGGTGGATATCCATGTAGTACCGTAGATCTTATCTTTTATATTCTCTGTCAAAAAAATAATGGAAGTAACTAGGCAACCAGATACATTTTCTTTTAATACACGAATATGCAATTTGTTAGATACGTAATACCTTTTGAAAACTGCTTAAAACTTTAATACTTGGTCATATGAATTAAATGTTTCTATGTTAAATGCTATGTTGAAAAGTAAATGGCTGTGTGCTCAAGTAATAAATACTTAAGTCATCATCAGTGATGTACGTTATTACTTTTTTATCAAATCTCCATCAAAATAATTGTTATTATTGTATAATATAATTTGTGTTTAAATTTTAATCATGAGAAGTGTTATTTAGCATTAAAAATAGTTTTATTTTAAAACACTGTAGTCTATAATAATTATTTTTTCAATAAAAGAAGTTGTAAGAGAGTATTATTATACAAGTCTCATTCTATCAATTATTTTTTTGGTATTCTTGATTAAATTTTTAGTGTAAATTGAAATCATTCATATGTTAAGTATAGTCTTTTGTATCTTTTGATTATACTTTTTATTCTGAGATCTATATTAACAATCCTTATAAAGAGGGATTTTGTATTTTTTCCCTAATATCTTTGTCTTTCTTTTATTTTTGTTCTATTTATTAATGGCTTATAGTAGTTATATCAACATTGGGAACCTATAATGTAAAACAATGTTGTTGTCAGTTAAGTACAATTTTGTCAATAGCAAAATATTATTTCACATTATGCAATATATATATAGTGAGTTTTGCCTGTTTTAACAACAGTTGTACACAAGGTGGTCATGCGATGTTTATTGGCTTATACATAAACATACTTACGTGTTTTGAAAATTTATAAATAACAAAATACCATTCAAATATTGTTGAAAATTGATAACTTTTCATTTATAAAATCATTAGAAGCTGATAATTAAATGGTTGGTTAATTGGGTGTTCATAGGCACTTTTGGGTACAGAAGTGACAGAGTGGACCATTTTCCAAAAACCTTGATCTAGTCTAGCGCCTTTTATTCTACCAATGAAATTTGTGTGTGTTTTACCAGACAAGAGACAATCATTTACAAGTCACCATTTATTAATTATAAAAAACTTCAAAGCTTGAAACTTTATAAAGTTGTACAATTAAACATTCGCACTTATTTTAGAAGATATTCAGCTTATAACTAAACTATTTGCTTCATTGATATTTCTCATCTTAAAAAAAAAATCCTCATTAACTTCAACTGAAATTGATATTTGATATAACTCTAAATTGTGATCACTGAGATGAATAAGTTAATTTAGATTATCATATATAGGTGAGAGAAGCCTTTTTAACAAATAGCCCGGTGCAAGGCAGAAGTCTTTCTAGAAATCCTTTATAAAGAAGCAGAGATTGTAGGCAGTAAGGCTTGCCAACTGCCAGTGGTAACGATTTAAGCAGATTAGTGAGGGTATGACTATTTTGTCATTTTTAAAAAACTTTAACTAGGAATAATTTTTTTTATTAATAGATTGGCTAAGGACCAGTTACCTAGAGAAAAATACCTCTTGAAAAAAAATTCACGTGGTCTGGATTACGAGGCATAGCAGGTGGGCGCGCTAACACTACAACTAATCTGACATTTTTATTAAAAATTATTTTCAGGTTCAAAGGTCATAATATTATGAAAATAGTGATTTGTTTATGTCGTCAAATGTTCGTAATAGTATGCTTAAATAGAGCCGAAAAAAACTTTTTTCTTCCGATGAAAATATTTTGCTATAAGAAACAAATTCCCAAAATTAATTGCCACGTTTTTAATGCGTTTGCATAATTACATTTTTAACCAAACATTCAGCTTGCCTTGATTAATATTAAATATTACTATAATGCTTTTTTTTTTTTAAAGAAGTAAACATGTTCCTAGTTTGAGGTGTTTCTTTGAAAAAACAAAAGAAATATTGACATTAAATGTTATTATTTATTCACACTCATATAAACAAGCTGTTAACGCTTTTTAAAACTTTTTAAATAGATGCTGCCATCTATTGGGATAAGTTGTAATTTAAATACAACCTCTTTTAAAATTTAAAATTTTTGATAAAAATATATTTTTATTTATAACTGCTGATATATTTTATTATTACTAGATGTCATCAAATTGCTATAGAATTTTGGCGATCGCCTGACTTGAATTCCGTTTTCTTATAAAATATTCAAAACAGTACACGGGAGATTTCTCCCTCATAATCCGAGATGTTTCGCTTTTTTTTTTTTGAAAACGTCTGAAATTGACTCTGGCTAATATCATCGTATGCTTGATATCTGATATAAATATTAGTCATACGTCATTATAAAAAAATAAGCAAGACAAGTAAAAGAAAGCAGATAAAATAAAAGTAAACAGTAAAAATAAAATATAGATTCTTTCTAAAAAGAATTGTTAAGAGTAGAGAAGATAAAACTAAATATACATGATCTCAGCATTAAAAAGAGAGATTAATCAATAAATGGAAAAATATAACAAATAACTATAAAATTTCTGTTTTGTCAAATTCATGCTTTCTTGATGTGAGCTAATTGATATATTTTAAGATTTACTTTAGATTTAGATAACTAAAATATGGAATATTGTATTATATCCATAGCAACTATTTTCTTAAAATCTCAACATCATATTGCTCTGCATACTTTAATACAGTGATAGCTCAACTGTGTCATTTATTCTACATTTGAATGTCATGTGACTTCTATGCATCAAACTGTTTGAATATTTTTATTATTTTTAGCATCCGATGATGGTGCTTATTAGCATATGTATCAATGTCTATCAATTATTAATTCATATTATTGCAATTTATACTATTATATTATTCTTAGATAGCAAGAATCAATGATACTCCTGGTAGATCCATAAACAAAGTTCATTTTTTCTTCAAGAAGTAATAATTTTTTGTGTGTGTCAATTGTGTCATTTCTACTATTCTATTTATTCATCTCACATATGAGCATTCTTATATTCCGTTTTCTTCCATTTTGCCATAATTCAAATGATCTATTAATCAATCTTGTATGTTTTTGAAACATTTGACATTTTTTTACTCAATATAAGCTTCTGTAGTAATTTGATTAAATCTTATCATATGTAGTAAAACAAACTTTTAGCTTTTCCTCAAAGTAATTCAAATTGCTTCCCAATCTTTGCACACATTGTCAATATTTTATATAAATTTATTTTTGCTCATAAAATGGTAACTATTAAAAAAAAATGTATCTATATCAAGATTATTTAATTCTACTTTGCCAATGCCATTTAATTTCACTTTCAAATCAATAATGGATGCGCTGATGCTCTCTATACACTAATGCTGAAAAATATCTTAACCTGTCTTTGGGCTATTTGAAGACTGTTCATCTTATCATTACTTATATATATATATTGAAATGGATTCAATATTATAACGAATCTGATTTAATAAAACCCAAATTAAGAAAACAATTAACACTTTGTCTCACAAGAATAAAAAAAAAATGGGGAATAACTTCAGGAAATTCCGAAAACAACTAGACAACGTGGGTATTTGTATTAAACAGATAATAAAGAGGAAAGTCAAGCTAAGTATCCAATGAATAATTATTTGCAATGTAAACAAAATTTACCACTGTATGAATGAGCATAAATCATAATCATTTATAAAATAATTAGCACACACACACTCAAATTAGTCCTCAATAGAATATTTAAAAAATAGCCTAATAGAACTACATTATAATTATTAGTATGTCAAAATCCATACATCCGTTATACAATCAAACTGTTATATATATATATAATTAAGTAGCTACTTATTTGTACATCATTAGAAATATAAAAGGTCAATCTCAAGATGATAATAACAAAAAGTGCTCAACAAAGGAATATATTGTATTCGAAAATAAGATTTAGAAAAAAGTAATTCAATATTTTTCTTTCATATTAGAATAAAACCCCTGAAAATACGTTCAAAAATACGATTTAGAGACAGATAATACAATTTATTTTTTCCTCTTCTTAGAACAAAGTTAGCTATTGAAAGAAATGATTAGAGAAAATTAATTCTCTTTTCAAACAATAGCTGGGATATAAAAGCGTCCCTGTTATTAGATTAACTTTTTTTAATATTATTATGTCATAATAAATAAAAAGAAACAATTGTAATATTTCTTTTAATATTTCGCATTATTGTCAAAAAACAAAAAAATTAATTAATTAAACATTCATTAGCCACAAAGTGAAAGAAATTGTGTGTGCAAATATCATCCAAGAATCTCATCGAAATCCTCAAAAAAGTCAAATTTGAATGTGTTTTATTGCTGAAGAAGTATTGATATCATTATTAGACCTGTAAGTCCTATAATACAAAAGTTCGAAATATTAAACATTTAATAAAATAATAGCATGATCAATATGTACTATATAAATCATGTATTGATCAAAGCCATATACTGTGTATAATTATCACATTTAAAAGCAAACCATCCAGCTATTATCCTATCAACTACTAAATGACATAATTAAATAGGTTAATCTTTCATACTGAAGCATACAAACAATAGTTATAAATCGAAAAAAAACAACCACAATGTTTTTGATAACCCAAAATTTCACTCCAAAGGAAAAATCAACACTTAATCTCAAACTTTTTGTTATCCACACATTTCATAATGTTGTTTAATTTGTTACTGTTATTATTGGTATCATTACTTATTATTTAATTTTAGTTGTATGATTATATCTTGAAAAAATCAAGGCATACAAAATTTGATTGTTTGTTGATCTTAGCTTTGATGGAATAATAATTAAAACAAAACATGAATTAAGATTAAAGATAATTTTTTGCATTTTTTAAAAAGATCAACTTGTTGAATTTAATTTTAAAATTGCATCTAGCATATAAGTTTCAGTTTAATTTTATTTGACTTTTGGTTATGCGCAGCTTCTAGACACACATAATTCATTATAGATTTCTCTTGAATAGCTAGATAGTGACATAGACAGTTCTGGTTATTTTAATTACACAATTCATGCATTAATATTTATCTTGTTTAAAATAAGTACATACAAATATATGCATGCCAACATACATTTAATAAAAGATTGAGTTATTTATTAATATAATATTGAAAGTTATTATTTATTTCAAAGTTAATTAAGATTAAATTATTGTAATTTAAGATCAAGAGATAACATATTACTTAGAGTTTCAAATGAAAATCAGAATATAAAATTATAAATAAATGCTAATAAGACTAGAGTAATGTTCAATGGATTTTTAAAAAAAAAAAGAAAATAAAGATTGATAATGAATTTAAAGAAGTTAACAATTACAAATATCATACAGATGTAAACATAAGGGATAAAATTAATCATAGAATTAAACTTAGATGAAGTGCTTTCCGTATAAATAACCAATGTTAAAATGAAACATGCTTATATGCTTGAAAATTTTTTTATTAATAAATGTATTTTATCAATTCTTACTTAAGGATTTGATACTTGGTCGTTTAACAAAAGAGAGACTTCAGATCATTCAAGGAAGTATGAAGATATTATGTTAGGAGCAAGATAAAATAACAAATAGTTATTACTGATATCATTAAAAGAATTAGAAGACTGAAGTGGAGCCAGACTGCATATATTTCTAGAAGAGATGAAAATAGATAGGTAATTAAAATTGTAAAGTGTATTTCAAGAGATTGCTAAAGTGGATTCCAAGATATTACTAAAAACCTAGAAAGACATCACTGACTGAAATGGAGCTGGATTGGATATTCTTGCTAGAAGATAGTATAATAAATAAACAGTTAAAATCTTAAATTTGATTCCAAGAGATTGTAAAAGACCCAGAAAGAAACCACATGTGAGATAGATGAATAAAATAAGGAATTGTGCAGGCATAATATGGAGAAGTGAAGTATTAGAGATTGGAGAAACTAGACTAAACTTGCAGACCATCCTGCAGTGGATGGATGATTGAAAATTATGATGATAGTACTACTCTAACTATGGTAATTATTTCATAATAATCCTTAATAGAAAGATTGAAAAGTTATTTGCTAAATAGATTTTTATTCATTTAAATATCTTGAAGTCACTGAATTAAAATTGCTTACTTGGGGATATATCAATTCCTGGAACAAACAAATCTCAATATAATACTAAGGTAGTCCAGAAACTATATTTCCAAAAAATCATTAAAATTAATATGTAAATAATGCCCACATTTTGTTATATCAATCCCAATCTTGATATAACAAAAGGTGATAATTATTTACAGGTTTATTTAAATGATTCTTTGATAATCTAGTTTGTGAATTACTTTGATAGTGTATTTAGACTTATTTAATCTGAGAATGTTTATATTCTTAGCATTACATATTTGATAGACCATAAGATTATTTACATATCCTTTAAAATCATGGAGAATATATAAGTATAAACCTCCTAGCTCTGATCCCTTTTTTATGTAATTATGGACTGATATCACACAGTGCTGCCCAGAAGTTCATAATTGTTCCAGTAGAATATCTAGATTTTGCATGATCGATACAGAACATTATAATCATCAGTTTTATTAATAGTTTAAGT
Source organism: Epiperipatus broadwayi (assembly GCA_028023455.1). Taxonomy (NCBI): domain Eukaryota; kingdom Metazoa; phylum Onychophora; class Udeonychophora; order Euonychophora; family Peripatidae; genus Epiperipatus; species Epiperipatus broadwayi. The sequence goes on from JAQFVV010006769.1 coordinate 330,126, forward strand.
TTACTAAAAAATATATCTACTGATGGCAAGGTCATGCATCTTTATTATCTTGTGCTTCAATTGTATATGAAGGAATACCAGATATTCAATGTGGTTGTGAAGAATAAAAAGCACTACAAATGTGTTTTTGTTGCCAGACAAATGCAAGAAAAATGTCAGGATTTAATAAAGGCATTGGATTCAACTGACAGCTTTATGACATTATATGAAATTAGTTGGTTAACCACCAATGTGTATTCATGTTATACTGCTTTTACACAACAGAGGAACTGGTATTTAATAAAGATATATACTTATTCCAACAGTATTTTAGTTTTTATGCCAGAGGTCTTAGGAATTGTTTTAATCAAACAGAGACCAAGACATGATACAGGTTCGATGAGGAAATCTTTAATTTGAATTGATTAAAAGCAAAAACAAAACTTCATCACCTCAGATTTTAGATTTACAGTAAGCTGATGGTTGTGCTACTTTTTCTAGTTCAAACGATGATTTATAGAATGTTCTTAATATTTTGAATGCAACATAAAAATAGTTTGGTCTTTTAATTAATGTGGTGATTGGAACAAAAATTTTCAGAAACTTTTAATTTGACTGGTTATCAATTTGAAAATGTAAATTAGTTTAAATAAATGTCTTAGTAGTTTATAGGTAGAAAAGTGGAATTAGATGCTAAGGTACAATATTAACTTTAAAGTTCTGTTGTTTCATTTAATAAGTTAGAAAATAAAGTATTTCATCACAGAGAAATAATTATTACAACTAAAGTATATGTAGAGCTGATATTTTCCCTAATTTATTGTATGGAAGTGAAACCTGGACACCTTATTATCACAATATAAAAATATTAGAAAAGTTTTATTTAAAGAGGCTCCATAAATGGTAAGGGTGGACCGCTCTTTTCTTGTTAAATTCTCTGTCTTGTATTTACGATCTGATTGGCTGTTAGATACTAATGAGTGCGAGAGGTTTGCAGTTTTTCTCAATTTAATTTCAATACTGTGCACTTTATAAAATGAATCCACTATTGTAAAACCACATCTGCTGGACTGGATATGTAAAACAAGTGAACAATAGGAGACTTTTTTAAAAGAGTATTTTTTGATGAACTTAAATGTGGATTTCTGGGACAGATATACCCTATTTATAATATAAGGATTATCTCAAAGTCAATGTTAATTGTTCTCATTGGGAAAATATTGCAGAGATAGAATATATGGAAAAGCTATATAATTAGACATAGTGTTGAAATATTTCAGAAAAAATGGTTTTTTGCTGAAGAAATTAAAAGACAACATTATAAAATATCAAATCAAATTAAAAATGAATCAGTATATTTTATATGTGAATATGTTTTCGGTTCACAGATTGTTTTTGCATAGTTATTGCAAACTCATTTTTAGAAAAGTTTTTTCCTCCCTTTTTTTGAGTTGGAATGACCATACTCATTTATGAGTTGCTGCTGCTGTTGTTGTTGTTATTATTATTATTATCATCATCATCATCATTATTATCATCATCATCATTATTATTATTATTATTATTATACATATTTACATATTTATGCCTTAGCTACAGTGGCATGATGATTTTTACTGATTTGGTTTGATTGAGATTTTCATTGCTAATTACATAGGAATTGTCAAGTGTTGGTGGTTGAGAGGTCAGCACAGCTGCCTTACAAGCAGTTGTCCTAGATTAGCAGGTTCACTTTCTGGATGATGCTATGACACATAGAAAGAAAAAATTACATAGGGATTGCTGTGTTGAATAGGGGTCTACATCAATTAACCTATTCAATTACAATACTTTAGAAACCGAGGGTTTCCATGGAAGATTTTTTCACATTGTGAGATTTTTGTTATTATTGTTTAATTTTACTAATCGTTTCTGATCTTGCTTTTAGTTAGTGTCCCACCTTCCATTTCTTGTTAATATTCTGTTATTATCTTATTCATTGGTCAAAAGTTTTATTTATTTGTTCAGCTGTGTGAGAATCCATATTTTATATTGACCTTTAGTTTCTTGTTCATTGTTGGTTTTGTTTGAATAGGCTGAGCTTATATAATGACTAGTTTTGCATGCTCTTATTAATTAGCTTGCAATTTTAATAGTGACCAGTTGTCTGCATAGATATCTGGTTGTGCAATCTGTGCATTTCTGTTCTATATTTGTTGTAGCTTGTAAAATATTGTTGGATGCTGTCTGGTATTATTTTCCAGGTTGAATATATATCGTGTGCACCAAAATGCATGCTGTAGGGATTGTCTGCTTGTGCATAAATCTGTTAGCTGTTGTATAGTTTGTTTTGTTCTATATTGTTTTGTATAGTATTTAGCACTGTACAATTGTAAAATATGTGTTGTGTTTTTTCAGCAGCATAGCATGGGTTGCAGAATGGATCTATTGATCTATAAAGATGATGGTATCATAAGAAATAGGATGTTGGTAGTGCAAATAGATTTAGCTTGATCAAGAAGTTGAAGAACTTTGGTTCCATTGACCATTTTCTGAAGTTTTTAAGTAGTTGCTTGTTGTTACTCCAAGCATTGGGCTAAAGGTCTGGTTGTTTGTGGCTGAGTTAATCAACTTGTATGTCTGCCTGCATGTGTATTTGCTATCAAATGTGAGTGCTATAATTCCAACATTGATTTGTTCTGATTGTGCTAATGCTACTAGATATCCATATGTAGGGAGATGGACAATCTGTAGAGATTATGTCAGGGAGGCTTTGTAGCTGCTGAAACCATGCAGTGATCTTTAACAGTAGGGTTATTGTTTTTTGTGTGTGAAACACATGTATTGTATGTAGTCCCAGACCATTCCATACAGTTGGTTGACTGAGTTGTTTGATTTAAATGACTAAAGTTTTCCTACCCCATAGTATTTTGCTACAGAGTAATGATATGGCCATGTAAAGTTTTTTGTAAAGTTGACAATAGGTAAATAGTATGCAATTCCTGTTGTTATCAGTATGTTAAATAGGTGCACCTTTAAATATAGAGATAAGTATGCATTTGATAAAGATGTGGCTATGTTTTTTGCTCTCTATTTGAGTTATTTTGAAGTGTTTGTCTCATTTCATGTGCTCTCAGGTAAAATAGGAATGTAAGAAATGGAGTAGGTTTTTTTGATATAGATGTATGTAGCGTTTGTTAGTATAGATGAACCATGCTGATTTTTTGCTTATGTAGAATTGTAATATGTATGGATCTGTGTAATTTTGTGGTATTCTTTTTAATACTGGCATTTCTTTATGCAATGTTAGAAACACTGTCATGTCATCCATGTATGCAATTTATGGAATACATTGGGCAGTTCATGGTATTAATATCCCTGGTAATTCATTTTCAATCTGATTTAAGAGTGGATTTATATATAGAATAAACAGCACTGCATTGAGTGGAGATCATTGAGAAATTGATTGTGTGGGAGTAAACCGCTGTTGTGTTTTTGCCGCTAAGTATGAGGTATATCTCTCAGTTGAGTAAGAGATTTGTGATGATGTATAGTAGGGTGAGTGGAATTGCTGTATTTTCAAGCATGTTCATTAAGACATCTATTGCAACAGAATCAAATGCTGCCTGTATATCCAGTTGAATTGCAATTGGTGCATACTTTTTTATGTTACTGCACTGCACTTTGTATCATTTTACATACAACTGCAGCCTGTGTGGTGGAGAATCCCTTCTTTGCATACTGAATGTTTGGTATCAGGGGCAGTATAATATGTTTCTATTTTATCTTTGACTATCTTTTCCAATAATTTAATTCCAATGGACCTGTGGAGATGGGTCAAAAGTTGTTGAGATTTGAAATGGCTGTTGTTTTTTTGTTAAATGGCACTATTTCTATTGGATATAGTCCTCTAATATTATAGATTTTTTATGATGGGAAGTTAGCAAGGTTGCAAAGATACTCTGTGGTAAGTTGACTCAAATGTGAAAAGACAATTACCGGTATGCCATTGGTTCCAGAGTGGCAACTGTTGGAAATTTTTTAAAGCTTTTCAGCAAATTGTTGGATATGAAAGGGAATATCTATTTTAGCTATTCCAAACTTATCACTGGTTGGTGTGTAGATTGTTTATATATTTGGAGATTTTGCTTAAAATATTAGTATATAGGGTCCAGCATAGACATTGCTACTTATCTCAATTACCATGGCACTTTTCTGGTTGATGGAGAACCTAGTGCCCATTGGATATATCGGTGTGTCTATGGTTGTTGTTGAGTGAGGCTTTTTTTTGTGTGTGTGTTAAGGTATTTTTTTAATTGTTTACATGTATTTTAGTATAGCTTTGTTAGTTTTTGTATGGTGATTCTCTTGTGAAGATCATCTGCTATTACCATTAATCAGGAGGGTGATAGTGAGTATCTTGTCATGTGATATATGTTGAAGGATAGTATGTTGATGAATGATTGGCATTTTTGAATTGGATTTTGTGACATATCGTTAATTTTATTTAGCATGATGTAAGTCTCTGAGAATAGGAATTTGGTAGTGGTTGTTGGAAGTAGGAGTATGATTGTTTTTTTTAGATGAATGAATGTTGTTTGGAACTCTGAAAAATGTATTGTAATAGTTTGTGCATCTGAAAATGGGCATGGATTGAATTAGAAGTTTAATGAGTGATGAAACATTGGTGGGAAATAGCATAGATCAATAAGTGTGGCATGGCATTGATTGTATAATGTGATTAAATCTGCAGCAACAAAACCCTGAGCAATCATGAATGGCAGGTTTAATTGATGTAATCATTTTGTATTGAATTTTTCAGAATAATTAATACTAGTAAGGATATAAACCTAGAATCAATGCCACAGGTGATATACAATATTGGATGCCCTAAAGCAGGATGTAGTACAATATATTATGGTGAAACTTGAGCCACTGTCAGTAACAGATTGTCTCAGCATAAGTATGCATATAACAAATTGCTAAACAAAAATGAAGGCAATTCTATATTTGTTGATCATCAAAAGGTGGTTAATCATGTATTCGAATGCTCCAGAGCTGAGATAGTGTGTACTGAGAGAAACAATGCCAAAAGGAAAATCAAGGAGACTTAGTTCATTGCTAGTGACATAAATGCTATAAATAGAAAAGACACATGTTTCACAATTTCAAAAAAAATGGATGGTCTCATTTGTTTTGCATACAATGAGTTTAATACACATTAAGGCTATGAATATGGAGTAAGCAGGCTCTGAAAGCACAGCCAATATTAAGATTTAGAATTTAGTAATTTTACCTTTATATGTTGAAGCATATTCTATTAATAGCTTAAGTTGAAATCACCCATTAATATTATTTTGTTATCGCTGGTTGCAAGCTGGGAGTTTATTGTTAGAATTATATGTGCTATTATGCTGGGACTTGGGGGGTACATATACAAAAATAACATTGAATGTGGTAAATTGATAATGGAATGTAGTGATTTAGAGATGAGAGTCAATGTAAATAATTTTGAAGGTTGAAAAATTGCAGTTGAGGCTATAAATATGCCTGTGCTTGCTGAAGATGATGATGTGTCCCTTAAGTATGCATAAAAACCTTGGTTGTCTAGCTATGTGGTTGGATTAATTTGTGATTCATTATAGATTTTTGTTTCTAAGTCCTAATATTTGTGTTTGTATGATGCTAATCTATTTGTTAAACTGGTATATTTTTTCTATTGAATTAATGCCTCTAGCATTCAGTACTGCTATTTTAATTTTCATTAACTGTGTAGCTGTGATTGGTTTGTATTTTTTATTGTGGTTGTTTTGGAACTTTGCATATTTTCACTGGTTTGTTTTATTTCCATTTGTTTTTGATCTGTTTTGTTGGCTTTTGTATCATTCTTCTGATTGTTTTTTGTACTGAGTGCTTCTTCAGTTTGTGATTCTGTGTTTATTAACTGGTTTTCCAATAAGTTTGTGGTTATTTCCATTGGACTTAATATAATCAATGATTGGTGAATCAGAGTTATCATCATCTGTCTTTGCTTTTTTTTTTGCTTTTTTTTCTAGTAGGTCTCCCAGGCTTTCTCTTATTTTCTTATTGGATTGAGTTTATTAGATGCAGTGTTGTGCTAGGGCTGCTTGGGGATAGGAGTGCCTCCATAATTTCTATGGCTCTCTTATTGGTAATAATATGCTGTGTGATTTTATCCATTACACAGTCAAATTCTGTCATATATACATTTGCTTTAGTAGTTGTGTTATTTTTTGTTTGGCTTCCACTTTCTCTTTGGACATGTTCCTTGATTTGGAGTTTTGTTGTTTTTTCTGTGAGCAAATCTATATGGTCTAAGCTTGGTATCTCTGTTTTTTTTTTGTTATTATTTCTTTGTGTAGTTTATTCACTGCTATCCTTGGTGATGGCTATCTTTTCTTCTGTTTCATAATTAGTGTTGGTATTTTGTTTTTGTGAGTGTGCATTTAGATTTCTGGTTAAGTTCTGGTGGTTTGGACATTGTGCAGTAACATGTGCCCTTTGTTTAGATGAGTAAGACTGTGGTTTCAGACATTTGATATATATAGTGAGCAATGCTTCCTGAGCCAGGATTTGTGTTGCTATATCATCTGGATCAATATCTGGGTGCAGTTTTATTCTGAACTTGTGTTACTTGCAATTGGTATTGGTGTGTCTTTCTGGTATACTATTTTGAACATAATGACCTTGCCAAATGGTTCCATCATCCTTTGGAAATCTTGTTCTTTATATCCCAGATATGTGTTTTTAATTATTCCTGGAATGGTATTGTGATAGTTTTGGTCCATAGTGATCAGTGCGAAGTTACCCAATGATTTGACTTGTCTTTGAAATCTCTCCCTTTGTGTGATTTCATAAAATTCCAGTATTAGGTACCAGTCATTGGAATGTTCTGCAATCTGTTATATTGTGCTCCAGAATCCATTCAATCTTATTGCCTCATACAGCAACTCTTTTGGGAATTTATATAATGAAATGTTGCTATCTGTTGCTGACAACACCATGGACTTGGGAAGGGGGGGATCTCTCGGATATTGCAAAGAGATGCTTTGGTATGGATTTATTGAATGATTCAGTTGTGGTGTTCTATTTTTCTTCATTCCAGACAATTTCTGGTGGATTTTGACTTTCCTGTTTTTCAATTTCTAAATTATTTTTGTCACTATCCGTTGGTTTCCTATATCTGGGATTGATCTTTTTGAGTGCTTGCATTGCTTTTTTCTCTCTCTTTACTGATATATGAGTTAAATTGATTTTTTTGTTAGGATAAATGAATTTAATTTTTATTTCCTTTGACCATGTCTGCAAATGTTGGGTTATTTTTTTCTTTTTTTATGGTTTTCATTGGTGCCCTCCCCCCCCCCCCCCATTAATTAGACCATGTAATCTTTGAGCCTCCATGCTTGCATTGTTAATTTGTTGAAGTTGGTTTTCAATTTAAAAATTATCATTAAATTCTGCTTATTTTTTTCTGTTTGTTGATATCAATTAATTTAATATTAGAATTTTTGATGTTATATATATATTTTTGATGGTTTTTATTATCTTTTTAATGGTTTGAATGTGCAACGTTTTTACTTGATCTGTACTATCCAAGATCTAAAGCGCCCTCTATTATTATTATTATTATTATTATTATTATTATTATTATTATTATTATTATTATTATTATTATTATTATTATTATTATTATTATTTGGTGATTTATTAAGATTACATATTTATTTATTGCTCTACAAATTAGAGTACTATTAAAATCACATTACAGTTGCAGCTGTTGCTTCAAATCTCACTCTAAACAATGTTACTAAGATATGATGATAATAATGATAATAATAATAATAACAACAACAAAATAGCCATTCAAAAATGAGCATGGCCATTCTCACCTCAAAAAAAAGAAGATGGGGGGAGGAGGAGAAATACTCAAAGAATGATTTTGCAGTGACTGTACAAACCAATCTGTGAACCACAAATACATCCATACAAAAAAAATATTGGTTCCCTTTTTCTCTTTACTTGATATTTTATGATGATGTCTTTGAAGTTCCCTCAGCAGAAAATTTGTTTTTCTGAAATACATCAACACCACATCTAACTATATCTCCCCAATGTTTTCTATTTTTTGCCATATCTTTCCAATGGAAACAATTGACAATGCACTTCTTCAGATTGTCTTTAATTATAATTCTTATAATGTAGATGGAGTCTACCTCTTCTACAAAATCCATGTTCAAGTTCACCATAAAACACTCTTTTAGATAGTCTTCCATTGTTCATTTGTTTTATATATCTAATCCAAAAAATATATGATTTTAACAGTAATTGACTCGATAGCATCACATCCAGCAAGCTGAAGATCATATTGATTGGTTTTACAATCTTGACATTGTATTTTTAAAATTCCATAAATAAAACTGCTTTAATGTCTTTATATAATGCTGACAGGATAACAAGGTTTTATATCCATGTAGTAAATAAGGTAAAATAACATCTTTATTTACAACTAACTTAGTTTCTATAGTTATATCCCTATGATGAAATACTCTAATCTTTAACTTGTTAAAAGCAGCACATTGGTGTTTGTGTTGATTCTCAACATTAAGTCCACTTTTCTGTTTATAAAACTAGCAAATACTCAAAACATTAAGAAGATTCTGTAAATCTTCTTTTGAACTGGTAAAAATAACACAATCCTCATCATACTGTAAATCCAGAATCTAATGTTAAGCTTTTCTTTTTGCTTTTAACTGATTCGAATTAAAAATTCAACTATCAAATCTGTATCGAATCTTGATTCCTGTCTCAAACTGCCTATAAACAATTTCAATGCTGACTATCATAAAAACTAAAATAATGTTGGATCAAATACCCATTCTTTTTAACATCAGTTTTCATGTCAAATGCCTGAGAATTTCCACTTGTAGTAAGAACTTCCTTTCATTTAATGATGTAGAAGGTGTATTAATATGAATAAATTTTGGAAGACAACCATAAATTTCAAATAATGCCATTAACTGAATCAAATGCCTTGACCAAATCAACAAAAGCAATATATCATTCTTTCCTTTGTCCCTGACAATTTTCTTGCATTTGTCTGGCAACAAAAAAACATCTATAGTGCTTCTTGGTATTTTAAATCCACATACAAACATATGTCTTCACATGAAGATTCTATGAAACAGTCATGATAATCATTTAAATATTTAATTATTGACAAAAATATACAATAATAAATTATTTTCTTTTTATTAGTTTATACTGTATGCAGAAAGAAGTATATGTAGAAGATGATCCCAAATGTAAAAGAATAAAGCTGTATTATGTTCTTGTAACACATGAATTGTCACCGTAAGTCTGCCAATCAAATAATTATCATCAAACTGAAGTTAAATATAACTATCGATAGTTATGTTCTTGAAAGAATAATCATTGAACGGGGATTGGATTGATATAATGTTGTGTAAAGAAATTAAAGTTTGTTCAAATTATTAATGTTTAAAATAAAACATTTTGGAATATAAATCTGTATATATCTTCTTTGTAAAATTGTATTAGGCTATACAACATAAATACACTTGGATGGATTTACATCTTCATGGTATTTAAGCAACTATACATACATAACGTATTATTCAAAGTTTATGGCAAATGTATAATTCTCAGCAAATTTGATATGGTCTTTATTAATAAACTCTTTCCTCACCCATATAATATTCACCCTTTCAAAATAATGTTACCAAATATCTTCTTGCTTCCATGTTGGTTAATATAGGTTTAGTTCTCATGGATTTTTGAGTAATATATCCATTATTTTATGAACTTTTATCAATACATATTAAAATCTGTTATCAAATAAAAAGATTTTCAGAACCTGACAATTTAATAAACAATCATGCTTTATTCTAGTATATATATTTACTTTTATTGCCAAACCTCCAGAAGATGGGCATGTTTTAAAGAAACATAATTTTACATTATATGCATTAGGATGTGAGAACTGTTTAGTATCAGTCAACAGAAAAATAGATCTCGGAAAGTTTTATATGCACTCAGACATCACTTCAGATGAGTTTACATATTCATTGACAGAGCTGTTGAGAGTAATAACAACCCTTTCAAAATTAATGATAGTGATCTCTATAGTAACTCTGATTGATTTATGACTATATATAACCAGTAAAATCTACACGAAATCTGGATGTGATATGAATATTTCTCATTCATCACTTTTATAAAACTTTATTGTCAATATCAGTGGCATAACTATCATGAAACATCTAGGCAATGTGGATGAGAATCTTAGAGGCTTTTTGTTATGTATATATAAAAATATTAAAAAAATTAAATATTACCTAATACTATATTAATAATAATAAATAAAATATAAAATCATATAACATTAAACACTAGCTATAAAACTAATTTACACTAAAATTCTCTCACAACCATGGTTTTGTCTATTAACAAATAAACATTCTTAGGTGAACTTAGATACAAAACACACACATATAAAACAGAAACAATTTTCTCAAAAACAATCATTTCAAAAACCTTTAATATCAAAGAAAATAAGATTGATAGTATCAGATTCAAGAGGAATTAGAATCAGATTTCTTTAACTCTTTTTTTTTAATATTTTTTTTTTTATAAAAGAACTTCTGCATTCTCAAATAATATTTTATGACCTATATTCAGTTCATAAATTTATAAACATTAACTCTTTCATTAAGTCTTAATTTACTTTGACCTATATAATCTTACAATAACTACAAGGAATCTTATAAAGTATACCTGGAATATATTTTCCATCAATAGATTATTTTGAACTATTTAATAATGAATTTAAATCAACATCTTTCTCCCAAGCAACTTTCATACCACTAAATAAATGACTATTCTTATAAACTAAACCAAAAATTGAAAACTTAAATGGTAAAGAAATAAATACTATTTTCACTAACATTTAAATTTGTTTGGGCCAGTGATATCCTATTAAAAGAAGACAAGGGTAGCTCATTTGCATTACTGAGTAATAGTGATTTTAAAAATAAAGTTTCTTTAGAGTTAAATAATGAAAAGTATATAATTTTAAATTATATTCAGCAAGTGAGATTGCAGATAAGAATGGAAGAAGGTTAACCGATAGTAATGATATATTGTGGATAAGAATGGAAGAAGGTTAACCGATAGTAATGATATATTAAAAAGATGGGAAGAATATATTCGGTATCTGTTTAGTAGAGGAAATAATTTAATTAATTATGAACTTGAAAATGAAGATGTTGCAATGGATGATAGAGGTATGGACATATTGCCAGATGAAGTAAGAAAGGCAATCGCACAAATGAAGAATGGTAAGGCTATTGGATTTGATGCAGTAACTATAGAATTTTTGAGAGAAATGGGAGAATTTACTATGAAGGAAATAGTTGGACTTTGCAATTTGATATATAATAGTGGAGTTTGGCCTGAAGATTTTTTAAGAACTATAGTGATTCCAATTGCTAAAAAGAAGAAAGCTGTTAAATGTGAAGAGTATAGGACAATAAGTGTATTGTCTCATGTTTCTAAGGTGTTATTGAGGATTTTAACTCAAAGGATTTATGGAAAAGTTGACTATTATATTGCTGAAGAACAGTTTGGTTTTCGGAAAGGGAATTCGGAAAGGGAAAAGCACAAGAGATGCTATTGGTATTGTTAGGACAATTGCAGAAAGATATATTGAAAGAGATAAAGGAATTGGTATATGTTTTGTAGATTTAGAAAAGGCATTTGATAGAGTAAGCTGGAATAAACTGATGTCTATCTTAAGAGATAAAGGAGTATTCTGGAAAGAAAGACGATTGATATGGAATATGTATCATGGTCAAAGAATAAGAGTTAGATTTGGATGTAATGAGACTGATGAAGTGAATATAGAAAGTGGAGTTAGGCAAGGATGTAGTATGTCACCTGTTTTGTTTAATATTTATTTAGAAGATATGCTAAATAATTATTTGGACTGTGGAGGAGCAAATGTTGGAGGGAGAGTAATAAAGTGTATAAGATTTGCAGATGATATGGCTCTTATTGCTGAGGAAGAAAAGGATCTTCAGAATATGTTGAATAAATTGGAAGAAGGATGTATGGCATATGGAATGAAGATTAATATTGAAAAGACTAAGTGTTTATGGATAGGGAGAGATGCAAAAAGACTGCAAATTGGAATCCATGATGACATGGTGCAGCAGGTGAAGGGATTTAGATATTTGGGTTGTTGGTTGAGTGAAGATGGAAGAAGTGAAGATGAAGTTAAAAGAAGAATAGCATTGGCAAAGGTGACATTTGTAAAAAGAAAGAAGATATTTTGTGGACCTATGGAAAGAGAATTAAGGAAAAGATTAATTAAATGTTATGTGTGGAGTGTATTAATGTATGGTTGTGAGACATGGACATTGAGTAATAGAATTAAGAAACGACTGGAAGCTTTTGAGATGTGGACATGGAGAAAAATGGAAAAAATCAGTTGGGTGAATAAAATAACAAATGAAGAAGTTTTGAAAAGAGTTAATGAGGAAAGAAGATTGATTGAAAGTATCAAAGAGAGAAAAAGAAACTGGATTGGACATATACTAAGAAAAGATTATAGTTTAATGAAAGATGTTTTGGAAGGAATGGTGAGTGGAAATAAAAAGAAAGGACGGAAGAGATTGACATTATTGGATGATATACGAGATGGAAGGGGTTATGTGGAATTGAGGAAGTGGGCAAGGAAGAGAATGGAATGGAAGAATGGATGAACTGATGTAGTGACTACTCTCTGGACCTGTCTATTGGACAGACTACTATTGATTGATTGATTCATAGTGAAGAAAATAAAATCTAAGTTAAATGATATTGTGGAAGTTATTGAAAATAAAATAAAAATTGATAAACTTACTTATTTGTTATTCTAATGTTTTTATGGTTCCTAAAGTTTTCTTTAATCTCAAGTCTCATAAAGATAATTTCCCTTTAAGATTTATTTTTGATTTTACAAACGTGGTTATTGATAAAATTTCACTTTTTTTTTATAAAAAATTATATCAAATTTTGCTCATTTGTGACAGTTCTTCTTTTGAAACATTTAATAAAATAAATGATCTTATTTTAGAGGACAATTGTGAATTTGGTAGTATAGATATTGAAAATAGGTATCAATAAGTTGATAGATTAAAAAGTATTAATGTATCTTTTTTGCTGATAAGATTAAAATTAATTATTAGCTGATTTAATGTATCTTATGTGTGATGGTGTGTTTTATAAGATTACAGAAAGGTGGGTTATTGGTTATACTATTTCTTTTTTAATATGCTTTATCTGAACTGATTTTTTAGAGAATAGTGTTGATAGTTTTTTTTGTTTGCCTTTAAAATTATTTGTTAGATATATTGATGATTGTTTATATGTTAATCAGAAATATAAATTGAACGATTTTTCAATAGATTGAATGGTTTTGATTTTAATATTAATTTTATTATTGAGAGGATAACTTTATGGAAGTTTATTTATTTTAACTCTCTAATTTGTATATAATTGTTTACATTTGCATACAAATTTTATTCATTTTATCATAACGGCACCATTGCAGATTTTCTAGAATAGTGTTAAAGAAAATAATTTTAATATTGAAATAATCTGTACGTATTTATAAAAAATAAATGATCTTTATTTACAATATTTTCTACGTGCACTGTCATTTCAATTCTCCCCTATATTCTATAAACAATGGGCTCATTTACAGAAGAACTATGTTTATAGGAAGTTTTGGGAGTAGATTTTCCTACTTCTTCTATCGAAGTAGTCATACTCTGTTTATCATCCCGTAAAAACTCTTTTTTATCTACTAATCGATCTTGATTCCAGTCACTAATTTGATCATCTAACAAGGTATCCCTTTTTTTCTTCTTCTTTCATTAATTAACAGGTTATTCCTATAAATGTTTAGCAATAACTCCTCAAAATAAGGATAAAGGTGATTTATGTGCCTCATTATTTCCCTTCTGTTTTTAAATTTACTAATTGTATTGATAAGGTGATCAATATTATACCAGGAATCCATTTATTTTTGAGAATATTATATACCCATATGTTTTCTCCTATTCTGATTTTTTTTCACAACTATAACAATTATTTTTTTCCACAGTGGGCAGCAATAACTTAGATGAGTAGAAAATGGATGACACATTATTTAATTCTGCTTGAGTTTTATTTGTTGCTGTACTTGGAGTAAAATATTAATTTAACATAGAATCCATTAATGCTTCTGATACATACTTTAGACTAGTTTTTTTTTCCAACATATTCTTTAAATGTTGAACTGATTTCTCTGCTATTCCATTGCTCTCAGGATGATAAGATGGAATAAGAATATGCATAATCCCTTTATCTTGTAAGAAACTTTTAAATTTTTATGAAATAAAGCTAATTTCATTATCTGTTACTATTTCTGGATTCCCATAAATAACAAATATTTCCTTCAGCACTATTATGGTGCACTCCATACTTATGTTTTTTTACTAAGCTGTTTTCCAGTGAATGAGAAAATTAATCAACTACTATCAGTATTATGTATTTATTTAAGTGTGCTATATGATTTAAATGGATATGTGCATCTTTTAATCATCAACTTGATATCACCACTTAAATTTAGTCACTATACATAGAATTGGGCTAAAGTTTTCATTTTTACAATTCCAGGATGACCTTGATGAAAATGATGCAACATATTTTAGCCTGGGGGGGAGATATGATCTGTCATAAGCAGACATCACTTTCAGAATGAAATACACTCATATTCTCCAAATAAGTTTTATCATTCCCATAGGACAAGTTTTAGACCAGCCATGTTTAATCCACTTCATAAGTTGGATGCATCCCTTATCTTTGCTTATTTCACTCAGCTATAACAGAACTATTAAGCACTGTAGAGTTTAATATATCTATGTTGTAATTTCATTTTAATGTCGTTCCTTCTCTTTAATATAACTGAGACACAGAATCAGCATGAACATTTGTTTTTCCATTGTATTATTTGTTTATAGTCATAAATTGATAAGACATTAATCTAGCATGGCATGCATTGGCTAATATGTTCTTTTTTTTCTGGTGCCAAATATCCCCATTGGCTGGCTAGTGTCAGTGCAGATTTACAATTTTCATCCACAAATATATTGCTGAAATTTCTTAATGGTGAAAACCATTGCTAGTGCCTCCTTATCAACCTAAAGGAAAATAATTTTAATATTGAAATAATCTGTACATCTTTACAAAAAATAAATAATCTTCATTTGTAATATATTTTATATGCAAACATTCCACTATTTCTGAAAATTCAATGAATAAAACGGTATACAATATCTTCAGCTTTACATTTAAAATTTTGTTTTTAAATATAACATTATCATCATTTTCAGAAATGCTTTAACTTACAACAAAATTATACTGAGTTCTGATATATAAAGAACTCTTTTCAAATCAACTTTTGTCATCAACATTGATATAAGTCACCATTAATATTATATTAAACTTTGACTGTGGAGCTCTAAGCATCAACCATGTGTCACATGGAATAAGCATCTAATATCCATTTAATTTATGACAGATTGGTTTTTCTTTCCCATTACAAAAGTTTTTTACAATTTTTCATTCATTTTTATTACAAATTTCACAGGATTTAAATTTTCAACACCTTCTAGCAATATGCCCAAAACCTTAGTAATTAAAGTATTTTCCCTTATAATTTATTATATTATATTGTAAAATGTGGTCTTACATCCCACCAAAAACCCATTAAACACCCTTAATTACTTCAAATCCAATACTCGCAAACAATTTTCCCTACATATAATGCAAATCACTGTTTCCTATTGCATTGTCATATGTATATCATATAATATTCAATTGAGCAAACCCTTTACTAAAGCATTGTAAAAGTAGTAAAGTGTTTGGTCAATTGAATATTATATCATATAATATAAAGTAAGTTATATGTATAAAGAGCTTGTAAGCCAGATAAAATGTATTCCTGAAAGATGAAAATGTTCACAAGTATTGTAGCTGAGAAACATTTAATTGTTTCTATAATTAAATATTTAACACACTTGATAAAATACATAACCGAAACTAAACTGTAAAACTTAAACATTGATACTTATCCTTATTATAAAAACCTCTCATTAATTATTGTTTAATATACACATATTACAACAATATAAAAAAAAATGATCAAATTTAGACACAAGTTAGAAAATCACAAAAACATAAAGAAAGGAGATAAATAAAATTTTATTGTTATTAATCCACCATATACATTGAAACAGTCAATTTCAACCATTTGTCTGTTTTATGTATTTTATCCTCACACTTATACCTATGCCAGATTTAAATCCTTTCAGAGTACCCATCTAAACAACCTTAAATTACTATTGTAACCATATATTTTAGTATAAAATATATTAATTGATGTAACTAGTATAAAAATTTCTCTTTCTTCTTTTGGTGATTTGATTGGCTTGAGCTGCACTTTGAACAGATTACTTTCTTATATTATTTTAATAAATTTAAGTTTGCTTCTTTCCATATACTAACTCACATCAAAATGTTTAACTTTTTAAAAATTTGACAACACATTAAAATTTGGTAAAATAGTATTAAAAATGATATTTTATTTTTATTTGTTTAAAATGATCTTAAAAATTATTTCTATTAAATTTACAGAACCATTTATTCAATTAAAATTAATTATTAAAAATAAATACAATAATTACGTATGCGTCTCAATGTAATAAAAGAAAAGATCGCGAATTTAAGGGAAGATGGTCTGATAGTTGCTTTTGGAGGAAGAAAGAAAAGAAAATGGTAAAGGCAAATGGTGTAAATTTGATAAGCTTAATTTAAAATAGTTTATAAAGAAACGGATTACCACAAAATTTTGCTATAAATGTAAATATAACATAGTGGTAATCAATTATAAGATGAATTGCTAAGTTTAAAAGTCTGTTCAAGTTGGCTGGCTAAGTGGATCGAATCACCAGTAATAAATTTTCCAATATTACATTTTTAAAATGTTGGAGCTTCCCAGTTTAAGTTTGAAAGAATTAAATACAGGATTTTGGTATGTTTTGAAATATTTATTATTCTACAATTTGGAAAAATTAAATAAGTATTTTAATTACAGAAGTTTTATGAATATGAGAATTTGTTTTTTTAAAAAGAAGAATTTTACGTTAAAGTAAAATGTTAAAGCTATCAAAATATTTTAATATTTCCGTTTTTAATTCAAATATAATATTGATTGATATTTAACTTTACAATGCCAGTAATATTTGCTAGTTAATTTGTTTAACATTTGGATAATAAACATTCTTCAAATAATTAATCAAAGCTATTTTATAATTTTATCATCGGTTTAAAATGAATAAATTAATTGCTATAATTAGTATTCCTGGATTAACGCGTGGATAAATAAATACTTGCATGGATGTGATAAACTTGGAACACTTTTGATAGAGAAATGTAGAGATTAATAACTTTATGAAAAACATTTTCATTTAAATTCTGCGTATCATGTTTTAAAATTGTTTCATGTTTGGGGAGCCACGCAAAATCATTAATCTAATATTGCTTATAATAACTAATCAAATGGATAGAATTGCATGTATGGAATTTAACTACAGTTATAGCTATTACCTCATATACTCATTATTCTACACATCGTACATGGATTCCACGGATCACATTAGGAGTTATAAAATGCTATACAATCCAATTTGTGATACACACATCTGCTAAAATTCATGTATTGAACTATAAATGCTATACATTTAGTTTTATCACACACACACCGTTAAATTTTATATATTTTGATGAATAATACATTAATTTAATTTTATCGTTATATGAACTTGCATGTGAAGTTCAAAAGTTATATTTATTAAATTTAAATTAATAGGGGCTGAATAAAATATTTATTCAAGAGAATAGTACTAAATGAATTCATGAGATATATCAATCTTTGTGAGATGTTTTGTGAGTCTTTCCAGATTTATATTCCTATGCCAATATTACTTATATTATATTACACATGTTTATTTTAAGCAAGATAAATAGTACGTTAGTTGTCCTGAGTAGTGTAACATTTTATTATGCAAGAACCCACATTTGCTAAAGTGTTAGTGTATTCTGAATAGTCAGAAGAACTGAGGATGGTGATTTTGCACTTTAATGTGAAGCAAATAATAATGTTGTTTTAGAATGTTAAAGGGCTTTAATCTGTGCTGGTGGTTAATCCGCAGATTATTTTAATTGCCATTTTTGTATTTTACACACATTCCTGCGCTGGTGGTTAATCCGCGGAATTGTGTGATTATACGTGTTATTTTAGGATGGTGTTTAAATACACAAAACGTTTAGTATTATTTAATTCCTACGTGTAGATGAATACATCCACAGGAATGTGTTTTGCTTCACAGATATAAGTTGGGCAAAGTATTTTAGTTAATCTGCTAAATCATCTTCTTCATTTGTAAGCATAATTTATCGGTTAGATTATTAAATGGTAGCAGGACACTCTATTCAAGTACTTCATAATAGTTAACTGTTGGTTGATTATTATTTACCGGAACGTAAGTTTAAATTGTCACTTTAATTAATGATTACATTATAGCTAAATCATACAGACATCATATTATTTATTATATGATTATAAGTTTACGGTAGGGATTTATTGAATCTGGAAATGACGTTCAATATTTCATGAGTTTGATGCTGAATTTCGTATAATCTCATCAATATTCATTATATTAGATTGAAATAAGGTATGATTAGATTTTAAAACTGTACCTATGAGATGTTATTGAAGAAAGTCAATGGAATTATCATTTATTTATTTGATTTGTTTATTTATGTTTTATTTAGAATATTGAAACTAATTACTTATTGTTCATAAATTTGTAAATAAACGTTGATTTATAATTAAACTTACTGTGCCATTGCTATGTGTCATTCATAACATCAGAAATCATAAACTTTGGATAGAGCATACATTATATAGCATACATTGAAGTACATACTATCGTCAACATGATATAAGAGTTTATAAATATTTTTTGAGAAAACATTAAGATGCTTTTCGTCTTTGGTAGTTTATGATTGGTAAGGTACAATAAAATCCCATTTACCTTTTCCATCATTGTGGCTTTGCGTAGTTGATTCTAGTATAAAATACAAATTAATTATTAAACTTGTGAACAGATTTACCAAATAATGATATGATTAAATATATTTACGTTTTTAAATTGTCATTTGTCAGTATAATAAGAGTCTCAGTAATATGATAAACTATAAAATCAGAACCCAAGTATTTATGTTTATTTATTGCAAAGCTTTACCTGGACTAGCATTCGTATTAAAGATCATATAGATGGTTTAAAATTTCATAATCTTATGTAATTCCACAAATTATGCCATCTTGTACATGGTCGGCCATAGGGTCGCATACCATAAAAATCGCAAATTGAGGTTTAAAAGTAATAACATTGCACTTATAATTTGTTTAATGTGTTTTATAATAATACTATGATAGGTCTTCGCGGTACACCCTGGCTGCGATTAAATTAAATTGTAAAAAGTTTATGTTAGATCATTAGTTTGGTCTGTAGTTGTGGTCTTTGGTGCATAAAATAGATAGCATGATATGCTTTTGGATACAGCTCTTAATAGCTGACAATGTACAGCAGGAATTAATTAGTGATCGAAGTTACAATTCCTAGTGCACTTATATTACGTAATTGGGACCACACAATCAAATGGTTACAATTTTGATGCCGCAACGTGTTCATACACGATAGGTAGTTGAGAGGGTAATGGCCTTCGATGGCCATTAGCTGGACATCAAGATTTACGGTTACACTATATGTGTGGGATCACACATATATATGTGAGTGGTAGGTCTGTAATTAAAATAGTATATGTATATATTATGGATATACTTTTATTTTAAAAATTACAAGTTTAAAAGATAATTTAATCTAAACTATTAGTCAATTTTGTGGTTTATTTTATTAAAATCATATATATATAAATGCATTCTCGATGCCATCATCCTACATGTATAATGATAAAATCAGTTTTATACCAATTATAAATGCAGCTTTTAGTTTAAGTTGTAAACAACTTTTAATTAGACTACATAGTTGTCTTAATATAGTGTAAGTCTAATTTTATAAATCCAAAAAATTTCAATAACAATTCACAGAATTTTATAAAGTTGTAAACAAAATGCAGTTGATTCAGTAATAAACCAAGGGAGAAAAATGTTAAAAAACAAAATTAAAATTAGTTTAGTAATTAAAGATGTTTTTTAAAATAAGTTAATGGATTTTCCAACTGCAGTCAAGCTTGTAAACAACCAGATGGGCAGAATTAAAAAAAATATAAATAGTTCAAATTTTGTAGCCAAAAAATTAGTCATATATATTATAATTGAGTTGTAAGCTGAATCCACACACGTTTTACCTCTGAAATGGCAAGGTAAGTAGATAACCACTTGCTGTTTCTCCCTTGCTTGGAATGGGAGCATGGTCCTGCAAAATATGATGAACTATACCTCAACAAAGTAGCTTGTGGTGTAAGAATGTCCATGAACATCAAACCATTGAAGAAGAGTGCCAACTGTATCATCTGTGTCTGGAGCTGCAATGAAGTCTATGAACTGGTAACTTAATAAATTTCCGCAGAGCTCTGTTCATAAACTTAACTTTCAATTATCTGTTTAAAGCTAACTATTTATTAAATCTATCTTTATAAAGCCTTTTATTAAGCTCTGTAAACAAAGCTATTAAATGCTAATTTCTGTAAAACTCAGTCATGTCTGAATAGAAAACTTATAATGTAAAATTCACTCCTAAAATGTAAAACTCTAATAATTTACTTTAAGCTATATATGTAACTTTCTGTGGACTTTTGTGCCTATTTTTATCTATTCTGTTTATCTTATAATTTTATCATTTTAACATTACATGTATTTGATATGCCAAATAACTCAAAACCGTGAGTATGTATATATAATTTTAGCCTATTTCTCTATAAAGATATTTTCAAATCTTCATGATAATAAATATTAAATAATTGAATTATTACTTTTTCACTCACCATTTTGAGATCATTTTATTGTTTTACTAATTAATTTTGGGAATTAATATTATAGAGGTCAGTGATGCTCTAGTTATAAATTATAACTTTCTATATATGCGATTTATACATCATAGGAACTAGCCACAGGAATATTATTGAAGCATATTTATAATGTTTTGTCAGTAATTGCCCCTCAAATATGCTTTATCATCCTTAGATTTATATATGTTAGAAATGCAGATGATATCTTAAACTAGGTTACTAATTAATTTAGTTCCTAAATAGTATATTTGAAATACTAATCTTGAGAACTGGGTTGTATAGATATGCAAACAAATACTATCTATTTTAAGGCATGCTAAGTTAATTCAACATATTTACATTACATATATGTATAGGTTACAAAGGTGTCCTTACTAAGTACATTATGTACATTAACTTCTTGCTGTATGTTTCTTGATGAGTCACTGGTGGAGGTCACACTTATGCACTTAGTTTGGGTAAAACAAACTCTTTAGAACTGGAATGCAAGGGTCCAGCTTATTAATGTTAATAATCTGACTCCCTGAACTATTACTATTTTTATTCATAGCAAATCATTCAGTCTTCGGGCACTGAGCATTTGATGTTGAAGCTCATGAATAATTACCCATTCACACCTTCTAGTTTTATTAATATTTTAATATGTGACATAGTGTATATAAGTAGACCTAGAATAAACTAGTTTTTTCTACCTTATATTAAATGCTTAATCAGCATTAAGATAAACCCTAATCTAGGTTAATAAGCTAACCTGCATATTTCTGAGCCTGATTATGCACTCAACTTAATGTTATATATAAATAGATGCCATAGAAGTGCTATAAGATTAGTTATATAACTTTGGCTAATATGTTCCATACGATTTAGCAAACTACAAAAGAGCTAGAATTTGGCATATTAATATAGGCATAAACTTGAATACCACACATTATTTTATTAAACATTTATAATGAGATAATATGTGGAATCTAATCTCATTAACTATGTACCACCTGTGAGCATAATCTTCCACGATCCAATTGTACAATTTTGTATATTTTAGTTCTAATCTCTTATTTTTTTTATTATTATATTTAAAATATAACTTGTTTTCATGTCCTTATTGTCTGTGAATTCATTTTACATTCAACTCTATATTAGTTTGTATGTACATCATTATATATATATATATATATATATATATATATAATGATAAATCTAATAAGGTGGTTTATATATATATATATATATATATATATATAAACCACCTTATTAGATTTAGCAATTAGTCATTAATATAATATTGGTTTACTTAGCCATGTGGGTATATATCCAACTGATTCAGTGTTAATTTAGTTATTCCATGAGTCTTTTGTTCCACCCTGATGCTACTGCATTGAGAAGGGAAAGGGTTGAATATTGGTCAGATTCTGAATCTTACCATCTGGACTCAATCAGCTTTGTTGCATGGATGTACAAATTTTACCATTACAATATACATAAATTATAACACATGCTGTAAATAATCAATTCAATGAATGAACTCAAACTCACCATTTGAAAGAGTCAAATTAACGCTAAAAAGAACAACCTCATTTTGGTGATCAGCGAAATATATATACAAACAACCTTCTTCTCAAAAGTCTGATCAAAAACATTTGTCAGCTAAACAACATATATATTATGTGAGAGAAACAGTCTGCAGACATCAAAAAATATCTCACTGAATACAGATAAAAGCTAGAATAAAAATGTATGGATTTAAATCCAGAAAATTAAGGGATTTTAAATTATAAATCCCAGAAATAGCTTTAAATTTATTTGATATTTTAATCGTATTTTCAATCTAGAACTGGAGAGTTAGATCAACTTTAACTTGAGATTCCCAATAGCCAATACCTTGCTATTCAACAAACTCAATGATTTTGATCAACTACATATATAGAAACACAGACAACCATGTGCTGCTAAGTGTGAAGTTACCTCATGAGTAGAGAGAGATTCATTACCCATGGATCTGTAACCACTAAAACCAAATTTGATTTGACACAGCATCTATTCATCTATGCTGACAGCTACTAACTTTACTGCTTGAATGTGAAGCTGCAAACTTAACAACTAGAGGCATGTTATATAGAAGAGAGAAATTCTGATCACCATCGTGTATGTTCTAGAACATTTGAACCCACTAATTGGATCGTGAACTGTAGCAAAAAGGACATGTACAATTCTTTTAGGATATTTTCCTTTATAGACTCTCGATTTATCTTAGGTTGATGTCATGTTATTATTTTATATATCTATTTTTTGTTTTGTTTATTTATTTCCTTTACCATAGATTGAGTGGGGTATAAATTCTTGATAGATTGGAAAAGGAAAAAACATTATTAGCCTTATTTTCAAATTGAAATAAAATATAGGGTCAGGTGTAAATTTGCTTGCAGATGAATTTCATTATCACCAGAGTTAGAGATGAATTTAAATTCTTACACATTAAATATCAACACTTGTACACTTACACTGTTATTTGATGTTTATTTGCTGATACTAATCATTTTGTCATTTATTTGAGGGTTTTTTCAGTATATATGTGTAATATCTGCACACGACTATGCCAAGGTTAGAACTGCAAGTCATACTGTGCAGTCAGCAAATAACGTTATACAATTCCCACGCTGTTCTTTTCCAACGAAGCTCTCCAACGAATTGGTCTGCCACGAAGCTCTCCAAACGAATTGGTCTGCAACGAAGCCCAGCCACAGATGCTCTCCAATGAATGGTCTGCAAGCGGATGCTCTCCAAATGAATGATCTGCAACTTGCTACTGCGTGACTGCTCTCTACTGTGCTCTATATTACACTGCTCGATGTTCTCCCAGTCTTCTTATCGCTCTCTGACAACTGCAATGATCAATCAATGCACTGACCAATAAGGTAACATCTCTTATCTAGAAACATTTGTAATTAGCAAATATTTCTAGGAATTGTCGATCGCCATTACATCAATGCACTAATTAAATTCCTCAGCTATCAGAGCGCGATCTAAAAACAGCCTTACGAATAAATTCTAGTTTTTCTGGAGTGCACAAAAATGTCTGCCATTTTTACAAACACTACAATATGATTAAAAATTTCTAGCATGAATACTCTTTCCTATCATCATAGAAACAAATCATTATAAAGAAGGGGGGATTCCATACCGCCACATGTTAATATGTACTAATTAATAAACATGTTGGAGACAATGAATTACGATTTTACTAAAGTTTAAATTAGCAAACAAGTGTATATATAAATAATAACAATTTTTTTTTTGTTAGCATTGACATTGAATGATTAATATGTGAAAAAAAAAGATGGATTGAATTAATAAGTATTAAAACGTACTAACCAAAGACTAGTCATAGATATCTAAGCAAATTAATTGCTTTTGTTGTAATCTCTCATTGCATAAATTGTAATAATTGTGAATAAATTTGCTAAAAATTTAATTTAAAATTAAAGACTGTCGTTTGCATTTTTCATTATTCATTTATCAATTTATCACATGCTCGCACAATAAAGATTGTAATATTGATATTACCTGAAATAGAATATTATGCATAGTCTCCCTCAGCTCAAATTCTGGGATAAATGGAAGTTAAAGATGGAGAAAAGAGATAAGTATATGTAGATATTTGATTGTGTTCTTTATGCTAATACATCATTTCCTAGGAATGAGATCAGGGTGGATATGGGTTTAGAAGTTAAGAATCCCAGATACGCATTCTCATCCATTCTGATAGCCTATCAAGTCTACTGTTATGCAAGGTCAGGACCTATTCCATTACAATATATTATTTTCTTAAAATCTTCTGCAATCTATTATTTTTCTCTTGCTTTAAATAGTGCACAGACGTCTTCATTTTTGTTTAAAACTTGCATTTTTAAATAAAATCAGGTTAGTTACATTTTGGAGTCTTTCCCCATGAGTTCATGATATTTTTAGAAATCATTGACAATATTTTAAAAATCACTATCAAACTCATTCATTTATTGATAATTTCTTTTAAATGACAGGGTAAATTCACAAATGTATGTTTATATAATAATAGACATTTTATTTTTTATTGTCTCTGTATATCGCATACAATTTTTAAATAATAATTCAGTTTAATTATTGTAAATTAAAATAACTACAATATTTACGGTAATAAATAAGTAATATTATTTTATACATTTTTCATATTTTTTAAACCAAGAAAATCAATAATCCAATCGTTTATTGCTTGGAGTTCATAGGAAGTTCAAATGCGGACGTGACGTAGCTATGCTGTTATTCACAAACTTTTGAATTATAAACCAGTGTACAAAACCATGCAGGGCAAATAATTGAATGATTTGTTGCTCAAGAAGTTCATATCAAGATCCACACGAAATTTTGAGCATCAGAAATGGAAGAATTTAGCTATGATCCATGAACCTTGAGTTCTAAAGTCTGTACCCAATCACTGTTTTAAACCACACAGGAAAAACAATCGAATAGTTTATTGATCAGAAGTCTCATAAAAAAGTTTAAGTACCAAGTTATCATTTCCACTCTGAGATTTCTTTATTTCAACCCTGAATCACGTAATTCATATTCTCTTAGATTAATTTTAATTTGAAATTCATTCGATTTAGCTTTTACACACATTTATGTTTATCTTTAATATCTATAATAATTTTTTTGTCCTTTTTTTATAAGGTAATTTTCAAGTTTTTGTTATCAGTCATACTTTTACTTTTAAATGAAGTTGTTTACTTATCTTTTACTTTCCAGAAATTTGGAATCATAACCTGCAAAAAATACATTTTTATGTTAGACTTCACCGAATCAAAGTATATTTTAACAAATAGAAAAACATTTATTACACAAAACTGAGTGAAATATAATGTTAATATGGTTAAAAAATTTTATTATTAATTCAGTGTCACAAAGAAAAACACCAAAGGGAGCTGAAAGAGAAAGAAATATAATGGCTACGAAAGCTACATATAACAATAATTTTAGAATAAGGATATATCAAAAGTCAATAAATGATTAATATTTATTACAATGAAAAGTATTAATCCACCTGGAAGTGAGATTTGGCAATTGAAGAGGAAACTGGTGAATGCAAAAATAGACTATTGGTGAAGATCTGCAGGAACTTTGAAGAGAACATGGATAAACAATAAAAAAATGGGAAATAAAATGCATTGTAGTGAACAAAACTGAAATAAATTAAGTAGAACGGCATAAATATATATATAGGATGATTCAAGAAAGACTGAACACCATCAGGAAAGAGAAAAAGTATGCCCATAAAGATATTGAAAAAAAGGAATAAATAGAGAAATTAGAAGAAATTTAGCAGAAGATTTATGGATTATAGAGAGGCGTGGCAATTATGAGTAGGAAAATATCAGAGCATTATAGACTATTAAATTAAACTTTATACTTCTTGCTTATTCAGGATCTCAGCAATCATATTCGCAGCCAACAGTGAAGACCAATAAACAGCCTACATAAACTATTAATAACGTAAATGAATCTAAAAGAATATGAGTTCCTGCAAATGGTCGTTATTTTTATAAAAGCATGTGAAGAAATTGATAAACTCTTGGTAAAATTATTTCTAAATGATATGGATAAACTAAATGATTAATAAAGGTTATATTGGCATTTAAGAAAAATGAAAAGTAAAAAAGAAAAAATGTCTGCTTGTCAGTCTTCTGTCGGTTCTGTGTAAAATATTTTCTTCTCTCATTATTAGAAGCCATTTGTAAATGAATATGGCTATTCTAACTCAAATAATAGTAATAATATAATTAAGAGAGAAAAAAGGATTTAATGTAAGTTTTATTATAACTATGCAATCAATCTGTTGTTCACAATATCTATCACATGTAAGAATATTTTTTCCTTAAAGATTTCATTGTATTCTGTTTTCAGCCATATCCTTCCAATAAAAGTAATCAGTATTATATTTCTTTACAATATCTTTGGCATATCTTTTATATGGATATCTTTCTTATGAAATTCATGCTCATTTTCATAGTATATATTTTTTAAAAGTTTGTTACTTTTGTTTGCTTATTCAAACAAAAAAAATACATGGAAAAATAAAGTCTATATCAATTGAAAAAATGCTGGCTATGGCTAAGGATTTATCACAAAGCTTGTTGAGGAATTGGAAATCTCATTGATTATATCTTACAAGCTTAAGAGAATTGGGTCATATGATCTATGACTCTTATTTTGACTATTTATAGTCTCTGCCTTTAGTCTTATGCAATAATATATTGCTAAGACTACTAATATATGGTATGGCTGAAGATCTCTCAGCCCCATATAGCTATTTGAGTTGGATAGCTGGGTTTGAAGACATGTAGCTGTCTGAAAATTTCATATTTTCCTCTCAATAGATAACTTCTAGATAAATGCTGGTGTTGGGTTGGTATTTTTAGATCTAGTGTCTGAGTCTACCCTAGCACCTCTCTGAGGAGTGCCAAAGCATGAAACCATGGTCAGAGGTCTCGGGAGGGGAGGTCCTGACAGAGATATTTTAAATGCTGGCTCTGGCTAAGCATTTATCACAAAACTTATTAAGGAAATGGCAATCCTCATTGATTATATCTTACAAGCTTAAGAGAATCAGGTCATGTGATTTATGACTCTTATTTTGACTATCTATATCAATTGGTCTTATAATCTTCACAATACTGTCAAAAATTTGTAGATCTTTTTTTTCTTTTAATTTCTATATATGATATCAATAGGGTTCCAAGCAATAAATTATCACTATAATAAAAGTATTAAATAAATCAGCAAATTGTTGATATCTGTGTTGCATTTTAACATCTAAATCTACCTTTTTATTTTAAAAGCTACCAAGGTATTTAAATTCACTCTTATTCTAAAGATGATAAACATCCAAATGAAAAGTTGCTAATAATTTTTTTCTTTATTGACTCATAAAAGACTGACTATTTTTTAACATTAACTACAACCCAAAAACTTTTATAAACTACATTAAAAATATTAAAAATATTTTATAGACTATTTTTTTTAATTGGAAAGGATAAAGAAATCACCAGCCTAATGTAAATCCAGAAGTCAAAAGGGTAAAATTCTTGATTTTGATTTTAATTAATCAAATTAAAAATTCTTTGCTATTAAACAAACCTGTGTCATATCTTGAAAGCTGCTTATAAACAAACCCAGAGATGAAAAATAACATGAGAGCTAAGACATATATCCTTGTTTAAGACAACACATGCTCCATATTTCCCATCATCAGAAATAGCAATGCTATCATACATTTAAGTATAAGTTGCATAAAAATAAACACTTTTGTGGATTAAGTATTTTTAAAAACTGTCACAAAATTAACTGAATTAATGTACCTTTTGTTTAAAGCACTGCTATTATACTTGTTTAGCAATAAAAATGATATCTATGGTACTTCTTAATTATCAAAAACTGTGATGATGATTAATCTATGACTAAAAGTACTTTTTATGCAATGGATACATGATATTTCACGATAATTATTTCAGTCAATTTTTGCAAAATAATACGAATTTATAAAATTAGGTGACACATTTGTATAAGTCTATACCAATATTTTTAAAGACAATATACAATTAATATCTCTTTAAAAGCAGTCATCTAAATTCTTTAATCATTATTCAAAAGATGATTAAAATTATTTCCTATCTATTTAAGCATATCATTATCATGTAAAAGTATGCCATGTATGAAGGTCCACCTGTTCTTTTATATTAAGTCAAAAACAAGACAAAACTCTCCAAACAGTAGTACCACTCTGTGCCAACCAGAGTAATCAATGGATGCCAGAAGGCTTGTGCATAAAATCTTTATCTAATGCCTACTCATCCAATATCCCCAGACTAGTTTCTGACTTGTGGCCTTCGTCAGTGAGGAGCTTTGGATCTGAGAGCACTGCACCTAGATCTTAGGATCTAATGCAACCTTCCAGCAACCACCTTTTATCTCTACTTAACTATAAAACTGAGAATGAAATTAAAAACACAAAAATATTTTCAATCTAAGCTCAATAGCTTACATAGTCATATGGGTCTGAACTCAGTTCAGCACCCATACATTTTGGTATCTTTGACTTTTTAACAACCATAGATCCCACTATCTTATTAGGCAGGATTTGTGTTAAACCATCAAGCATCACATGATCACCATCTCTTATACTAGCACGTAATTGTTTATAAACAAGGCAAAACTCTCCATACAGTAGTGCCACCCTATGCCAACCAAAATACTGTATGGAGAGTTTTGCCTTGTTTATAAACAATTATGTGCTAGTATAAAAGATGGTGATCATGTGTGACATTAAGTCACTTATAATAGGTTATTAGTGAACTCTTGCAAAAACAAATTTACTCAAACACACAACAGCCTTCAAATTCCATGCCTCAATAACATAACCAAGCTTAAAACTCCAATTGACATTTTACACTTTAATAGTTATTTAAATTTAGTATTTGTAGAGGATGCTTCTAAAGAACAAATACCAATTTTTTATCAATATATTTGGGATAAGATGTATAATAATGTATTTATCAATTTAACCTTAGAATGTACTTTCCAATAATGTGTGTAATACTGAGTTATTTTTTAATTTTTATTTCTATCAATAACACAATCCATAAGCTATTATTGTTTATTTGCATTCATAGATATTTTTCTCTCTTAAAAAAAGTGTTTATAATAGTCAATTCATGTTTTATATCAGGCATGGGCAACCTTTCCTAGTTTAGGGACCAAATTATCTTTCTGTCTTCAAGACAAGGGCCAGACCAAATAATTAAATAGTACAATATAATAGTGAATGATAAAGGGCTACATAAATTTCATAATAATGATGTAACAATTTAATGTGAGGATTAGTCTTGTTCTTCAACAATGAGCCTATCAATGTTGCTAGGAATACTGTTTAAGAACAATCACATAGAATTTTCAAGGTTTTTGTCTGTTATTATTCTCTGAATTTTTGATTTATTAAATTTCATTCTAGAAAAAAACTGTTCACACATATATGTGCTGCCAAAAAGACAAAAAAATTTTTTGAAAAGGCACTACATTTCTATATTTTTCTTCCACCAAATGTTTATAAAAATCCATCAAAGCAATGTTGTTAAACTGTAATTTTAGCACTAAATCTGCTTGAACCTCAATAAGTTCCATCTGTAAATTTTCTGGCACATTATTTATATCAGTATCCATCTGATTAGAAAATATAATGAATATGAAGTCTTTATTTTGGAAGTCAGTGAACCTTGTATCAAATTGCTCTATTAATGCCTTCAGTTCATTTCCATCATATATATAAGGGATACTTTTATGAGTTGCTAGAATAGGAAAATGGTAACAATTTTTAGCTCTTATTTGACTTTCCAACAATTTTAGTTTATTAAAAAAAGCACTGACATGTCCATAGAGTTCATGAATCAATTGACCTGGTTTTTGCTATTTAAGATTTCCATTTAGGTATCCAGGGACATCTACAATGAATGCTAAATCAAACACCCACTCATCATCTCTTACTTGGTTGTTTTTCCTTTTATGACCATAAAATCTGCTGTCTTGTCTCAGATCATAAATCATTTTAACCTTTTACCTTTACTCAACCACCTCACTTCACAATAAGACACATTTTCATAATCTAAAAATAAGTCTGCCAAATATTCCTTAAATTGCAGTAATTAAGTACATGTGGCTTAATAAAGTTAATACTGGCTACTACAACTTCCATAACATTTCTAAATTTAATTGATTTTGCACACAGATTTTGTTAGTGGATAATGCAATGAAAATTTGTTAATTTTTTCAGATGGATCTGTAATTCTATTACTTTTTGATGAACTGTTCCAATAAATCTCTTCCATGCACCAACCATTGCAGGGGAGTATCAGTGCATATGCCAGATAGTGAACTCCATTTAAACCCAAATATCTTGAAGACTGTTTTGACTTCTTCAAATATATCTTCACCAGTAATTGTCTGTTTTAGGGCCAAAGTAAAATTCTTCTGTGATATTAAATCCACAACAACTCCCTGAATAAATATTGCTAGTCATGCTGTCTCAGAGGCATCAGTGCTGTCATCCAAAGCAATTGAAAATGCTTTGAATCTAGCAATTTTCTCTTTTAAACTTTTTTGGATATCATCGACCATGATTTCTATCCACCGGACAACAGTACATCTTGACAAACTAATATTCTCAAAATCTTTTTTATTTTCAGGACATATTATACTTGCAACATTCAACAGACATTCTTTGATAAATTCTCCTTCACTAAATGATTTAGAATGTTTAGCAAATTTAACACAAAACTGGCTTTCACAATGCTTCTATGCTGCATTTATTACTTGGTGAACATTTTCTGCTGGGTATCCAAGTTCTTCAATTTCTCTATTTCATCTTTTTGTAGTTGTCCATCAATTTTTTGATGATCCGCATGTTTTGAAGTAAAGTGTCTCTTCAAGTTGTATTTTTTATTGAATGACATGGATTCATTGCACAGAAAACATATAGGCAAACCTTTATTCAGAATAAAATAGTACTTGTCTGTCCAGCTGTCTTGAAATTGATGATTCTCTGTATCTACTTTTCTTTTTTTTTTAAGTTAATCCCTAACATTGTTCTAAATTTCAAAGCTATATATTCAGAACTGTCAAACAAAGCTGTTTTTAACACTGCAGATACTGAACAGAAAACAATATAAATGTAGGCACAAACCCAATGTAAATATTAAAATAAAAAAAAACTGATTTTTACACTCCAGATAGAACACAATATAAATACTTGCACTGAACAAGGCACAACCCCAATGCAACTATCAAAATGACACATTGTAACATGTTCACACACTGCTAGTCAAAATGAGAAAGAGATCTTGATGAGAGAAAACAAGATGTGTTTTGCAGTGTCATATGATGTCAGCTTAATTATTCAAAATATTAATCCCTGAGAGGAGCTAAATAAGACAAAAAAAATTGATTTTCAGTAATTGTTAATGATTATGACATAATATTTTTGTAAAACATTTATTATTAAACTAAAAAGTACATCACTAGTAGGGAATTGTCTTTGAAAATATTTTCTTTTAAAAAAGATTGCTCATAGGAAATATATGAAAAAGCAGAAATCGCCATTGCTGGCTTTACAAAAATTGCTTTTGCAAAAATAGGGAATATTTTTTTAATAACAGTAAATAATTTATTAACGTTTGTTTTTGTTTCATTGAGGTAATTGCGAATGTATCATTTTTTTAATGTTATAAACTTCTAATATTTCATTTTGTGCCACATTTTAACTTTTTTTTTTCTTAAGTGTCATAGCATCGGCCGGGACACGAACCCGCAACCCGGGCAACTGCCAAGCAGTCGCGCTAACCTCTCGACCACCAATGCAAGACCGTAAATTTTCAAAGATTACGCAAATATGGCAATCATCAAATGTATCTTTTAAAAAGTAATCAATCTTACGCGAATTTATTTCAGCCAAATGTACACTAAATTAAATTACTAAACCAGATTAAACAGGGACACTCAAATATGACATTTAATAATTTTATTATATTTACTTTTAATTTAAAAAAAACATTCTCTTTTCCTATAGCATTCCCAACTCACTCGAATCTTTTTTATATATATAAAGAACAAATCCAAGCTTAAATTAAATGCAAACATTTTTTTTTTTTTAAATACAGTACAAATAATTTAACTAATATTCTTTTCATGGATCTTTCAAGATCGAGCACTTAACATTATTAGGAAAAATCTAATCTGATTCACACATGAATTACAATAAAAAGATATAAAAAACATATTTAAAGCATATATGAGTTTAAACCCCTCTCCCTTTGTTTTAACTAATTTAACATAATATAATAAAATTCCCAGCAATAATCCCACACCACTCTATTGTTGAAACATTTAAGACCCTTAATAGTATATATTGTATCTATTTCTATTACGCAAAATGGAATCAAAGTTCACTCAGTAACAAATTATAGCTACCCTGATCGATCAGTGATGGTCCTGTGGGAGAAGTATTTCATCCAATGCTTGTCGTGGTTTGACCAGTCACTAACTTCAGCAAAATTCCAATTAATCTCAAACAAAAAATAATCCTGTAATTTATAATTATTTTTTTTTCAATGTTACTTATAATCCTGAGGAAACATTCCAAACTGATGAGCGTAATAGATAGCAAAAAAAATACCTCCACTATCAAAGTTTCTACAATAGAACTAATTGCAGAAAAAATCTATACTGTACTTTCTTTCTTCTTCTATCTTTAAGAATTTCTAAGAATTAGAAATAAAACAAAAGACAAACTTTTATAAAAATAAAAAAAAACTTGCAAGATTTTATGTTTGTTTTTCCCTCTTTTTTTTTTTTTTAATCTCGATTTAATTGATTTCAAAACTTTTAAAATTCACTTTAAAAGAAAGTTTTATTATTTATTTTTAGTATAAAAATATAAGTTTTATTACTAAAATAATATATATGCGATTTTAATAATATATATATATATATGCGTATATATGTATGAATATGAGCTGGCAGAAAAATGCCAGCTCAATTCTAACCTTTTCAATACGTTACAAAAAAAAAAAAAGACGTGCTTTTTTGTTATCACTAAGAACTTCGTTTTCACATTTATTTTCACTCTTTTAAAATATTAATAATTTTAGTTTTTAAATTTTAATCATTAAAAGATTTAAATAAAGATATAAAATATAAATTTATTAAACAATATAATTATTTAATTGCACAAAAAGTAAAATCAAACGTAACTCTCGTTAGACTATATTCAAAAATTTGACAATCGGAATCAAATATGGCTGAAATAGATTGGTAGGGGGCCGGATTAAAAGCCGTAAAGGGCCGGATCTGGCCCGAGGGCCGGAGGTTGCCCATATGTGTTTTACATAAATATTTTCTAATAGTGAACAATTACTGTATATTAAAATGTTCTCGTTCTATCTCTTTGATGCAATAATATTAACTAATAAGAAATAAAAGCTTTTTCTCTCTCTAAATAAAAGAAAAATTCTTTTTTTTCTTTTTCTGATAGATTATAATCCTTCTTAAAACAGGCAACAGATATCATTGTACAAAACAATTTTAAATATCTGTGACTTTTATTAGCTCTCATTTTATTTTTCAAGTTAGACATTACAGTGCCTCCAACATCACATAATCTTTATTCATTTAATGATCTGTTCTTATGTAAAAAAAAAAAAAGTGTAGTCAACCCAGTTAATTAAATTTTTTTCCTCTGGAAGATAAATTTCATTAGAAACAGCTATATCAATCTTAAGGCATGATAATTCCTTAACAATAATCATTGTCTTATGCTGAAGTTTTAAACACTTCCCGTTTTAAAAAATGTATACGTTCTAAGCATTAATGTTTAAAAATAAATAAATATTTTATTACTATTATAACCTTTTTTTTTACCTTTATCACTATTAATATTATAACAATTCTAAATAGAATTTTCCAAAAGTACAATCATTATCGAAGTGAAACTCCTATTTTTAAATCAAGTTCTAAAGCAACTCATTATTTTGCCTCAAATAAGTGCACAGTTAAGAACTAACCCACTGCTAAAGTAGTCTCAGTCGTTGATTTCTCATTGCTGTGAGCTTTCCATACCATACATTATTTGCGTACAAAAACAATAGTCTTTGATGAGCCTTCAATTTGTCCTACAAGATATCTGACTGCATTTTTGATATATGTATTTAACTCTGTCATAATTGTTAATTCCAATTAATATTTTTGTGGAAAAATATTTAATTACTGATGAAAGCAGTTACATACAGGGAGTCTATAAAGTCCATGTGCAATTAAAAAAAAATTGTAATAGAGAAATTATATATAATGTATTGAAAATTTTAAAAAATCTATATTTTTTTGTTGTTTTTTATTGTATTTTATTAAGTTTCCACATGTCCACCATCATTATTAATGCAAAGGATAATATGATTTTGTAGTTGTCTAAAAATATTTGCCAATTGATTTACAGTAATTCCTAAAATCATATTAATTATTTTAGCTTTCATCTTCTAACAATCAAGGTTTGGTTGCATATATTACTGTTTCACATGTCCCCATTAAAAAAATCTAATGGAGTCAAGTCTGGTGAGACATGAAGGTCAAGAAAATGATCCATCTCTTTCAATCCATCTAAAAGGGAATTTCTGATTTAGAAAATGTCTAATATGCAGAGCAAAGTGGCAAGAAGCTCCATCTTGTTGAAATACTGTATCATCTTTTAGTCCTAATTGTTTAAGAATTCTGCAGCATATCTAAGTA
Organism: Epiperipatus broadwayi; assembly: GCA_028023455.1. Classification (NCBI taxonomy): domain Eukaryota; kingdom Metazoa; phylum Onychophora; class Udeonychophora; order Euonychophora; family Peripatidae; genus Epiperipatus; species Epiperipatus broadwayi. Next base: position 365,658 of record JAQFVV010006769.1, read on the forward strand.
TATGTCACCATTAATAACATGATTTTAAAAAAGAATGACCCTATATTTTTCCCAATGCACACCACCTAGCTTTAGGGAAGTCTCTTTCATATTCAACAGTTTCATTTGGGTTTTTTGTTCACCAAATCTGGTAATTGTGCCTGTAGACCTTGCCACTAATGTGAAATGTTGATTTATCAGAGAACATTAAACTATTCACAAATGCATCATCATTGCCAAATTTTTCGTTGAACTGATAGCAGAAAGTTCTCATCTAACAACATTTGATGCAATTCAATTTTGTAAGGTTTCATGTGGTCTTTTCCACAGAATCTTATGAACAGTGGACTTTGAAAGTCTCAGTTCTAGTGATGCTTGTCTTAATGACTTTCTTGGAATTATCTTAATGGATTGCTCTATGGATGCTATACTTTCTTCAGTGATATGTGGTCTACCAGACCATGGCTTATGGATTGAGCCTGTCTCTGAATTTTTTTATCGATTTAGCAATAGAGTTCCTATGAGGTATTTCTTTACTGTCTTCAGTTCTAAACTGTGTTTGTACAGCAACAGTAGATTTCATTTCAACCAACCAAAGGACACAGTTTACTTTTACTTTAGTTGAAGTCATGGATCACATAATCCTGAAAAAGTATTTTTAAAGGTTCAAAAAATTATTAAATTATTGTGTTGAAGAGTTACTAAATAATTTTACTTAAAACTAGGTACACTAAGCTTTGTAATACCTTTTACAGATTTTTTCTATTACAAATACTAATAAAGTTATACATATTTTAAATTGCACACTGACTTTATGGACACCCTATACTATCATGAATTACATTATTGCTTACTGCACTGTTACTTTTAGCTTGCATAGTATACTTAAATTAACCTATCTCCTAATATATATATATATATATTGTAACAGTCAGAAAATGTGTGACTCGTAAACATAGTGCAGAATTCGACCACCATACAGAACAGCAGCACCATC